>CAUYPO010003445.1:0-48457 GCA_963574435.1 Cheirogaleus major | reverse complement strand
TAAGTTACTATGAATCTGTGACCTTTTAACAAGTCCTTAGTAGGAGTTATTATAGTTATTTTCCTAAAGCTGCCTGTAAAGTCAAACAAGCTTTCAGTGCTTTAAAGCTTTCCTCATCACACAAGAGCAAAACGGATTCGTCGTCAGTGCACAGCACAAACTATCGTGCAGACTATGAGTGGCGGCTGTGGGCAAGGTTTCGCGGCCAGTGAGCGCCATACCGAAGTGGTTAAGCAGAGCCCCTGGGGTTACCCCTCTGGTTAGCATCCTTTGATGGCTCCTCTGTGCCTTCAGGGTTGAGTTTCAACTCCTGGAGTGGCAGGCAGTACCCCTTACAAATTGCTATTGTTTTGGCCTCATCTCTCTGCACTATTGATGTTGCACCCAGAGGGAAGCCACGTGAGACCATGGGTTGCTGTAATCTGCTACTGCATTACATTAATTTATTTCTTTACGCTTTTACAAAAAGTCTTTCATCCAGTTTCATTTTCAGCCTCCCAAGAGCCCCATGAGTTTAGGGAGAGAAGGTGCTGTTTGTCTCATTTCATAGAGGAAGAACAGGGAGGTGATTCCATACTGATTCAACAGGCAAGTGCAATAGAGAATCAACTCTCAGGTCTCTCTATGTAAATTACAGAATTGTGAATTATCCGTGGGAAATGTACAACATACACCTTTATGCTCTAGGTACTATTGTCTTTTTCGTACCCTATATTCCATTGATCCGTTACAAACTGTGCGTCCATTTAATATATGCATATGTGCATTTATTTTTCCCAAAATTATCAAATATTTAATTCCAAAGTTGATTATACTTTTCTTTTTTGACAATTTCAATCGTGGTTTTCCCTCATGGAATGAGCAGTTAGGGATTGACTCTCCAAGAGCCCTAAGATAAATCTCTAACCCACCCCCTCTTCTAAATGACAGTTTATGGTCATTGCATGGAATGGGGGTTGCATGGAAATTTTATTTATTTTGTAAATATGTGAAATAAGTAAAATTAAAAGGTGGACTTTTTAAAGGCAAAATAAAGTGCTAAATATTTTATATATATAACGTTGTAAAGTCAAGTAATAGTGAAGGATAAAAGTGGGGAGAATTGTAGATTAATCTGTATATTGCATCAGAAGTATCTCCCCGAGTGATATTAATGGAATATTGTAAACTCATTTTAGTACCAAAATTTAAATTAAAAGGGAAGGGAGGGGGTTGTGGAGTGGAGGCCAATGAAAAAAATCTCATTTTCAGCGAGTTTAAAAAAAACAAAGTCACGAAGGCAATTTAGTTTATTTTTTAAACATTCCCTATAGTGCTGTGAAGCCCAAACCATAGCTCTAAGCTAGTTCATAAAAACCGGAATGCAAAGAGGAGAAGGATAAACTGAGTAGAAACATACAGGAAACTACCCAGTGTAATTGACCAGGCTGATTAAAATGACATAAACACCCTCCCCAAATGAGAAAATGTTGGATATGCAAAGTCGCTTCTTTTCAAATTCCTCTTGGAATGTCTGTAACCCATGAAACTACCTGTGTTATTTAAAAAAATAAAAACAAATGAAAAAGTCAATTTTGTTAGTGAAATTGTGTGGTCAGCTGAAGTGTACGTGACATATAAGAGCAATGTAATTTCATTTAAATTTCTCTCCGTGGATTTAGAGCCGAGAGTTTGGACACAATGGCTCTTTATCCATTACACAATCTGTACTGTGTAAGATTATGCAGAAATCAAGAAGTTGTCTGAAAGAGCCAGGAGAGGGTAGCTGTGAAGATAAAATGCGATGTGGGATACTTAGCCTGCTAGCTGTCTAGAAATGGATTGTTTTCTAGTTAATGTATTAGTTTATGAGCCAAAGTGTTTGCAATTTAAGAGAATTTGTTTACTTCTTAGAGACCAAGAGCATTAGAAAATTTTTTTCAAACTTGGGAACATAAATTTGTTTGTTTAATGAAAATAGCTATTTTTTTCCCTGCTTATAAACATAATACAGATTGTAGAAAATAGGATAGGTGAGATTTTGGTAAAGTAACAACCTAGAAATCTCAGTGGCTTCAAACAGCAAAGATTTATTTATCTCGTATGCTACACGGCCATCACACGTCAGCTGGGTGCCCTGTTTCATGGCACACTTACTTATAAGTCCCAAGGCTTATAGAATAGCCATCCTCCAAAAAATTGTGAGCTAGTTGTTGCAGCAGAGGGAGAATGAGAGAAACCTGGAAAATCTCAATGCAAGAAATTGAACACTCTGTCCCGAGCTAACAAGTTACTTCTACTGACAAATCATTGGCCAAAACCGGTTGCAGAACCCAACCAAACTCTTATACAAGAGGCCAGGAAGTGCAATCATACCTGTAAAGCAGAGAGCTAGAAACATTTGGTGAATAGAACATTTCAGCAATCTAGGAACCTATAAGAAGAAAATTTTGATCGACGAAAATTCCAAACATTTGGTGAACTGCCTTCCAGATACTAATGTGTGTGTTTGAATGTAAACAGAATAAAAATACGGTTTTATGATCTGCCTTTTTTACTCAATAATATCTCATGGAATTTTCCCCATTCTATTAAAATAGAAACACATCATTCTTTTTGATGGTTGCATAGTATTTCATTGAGTAAGTGTACCATGATTGATTTAAGCTGTTATCAAATATTTCGGTTGTTTCTAATTTCCTCATTAGTATAAACAAAGTTGTGATTAACATCTTAGCAAATATCTCTGGAGTTTGTACTAAGGCTTATTCTAGTGGAATTTTTACTTTAAGTTATATAAACGTTTTCAGTTCTGATAAAAATTGCAAAATTCTCCCGCATAAGGGATGTATTAATATAAACTCCTACCAAAAGTGAATGAAAACTTCTATTTCTCGACACCTTTGCCATCCTTAAATAGATTCAGTATTTGCCACAGTAATAGGCTAACAGTAATACCTCATTTTCACATTCATTATTGGTGAGGTTGAACAACTTTTCTTAGGTTAGTTCTCTATTTGTATTTTTCTCCCTTAAATAATTTGTTCAAGTACTTAGGTTATTTTTTTTTCTTTAGAGACAGGGTCTTGCTTTGTTGCCCAGGACTATATTAGTGCAATCCTAGCTCACTGCAGCCTCAATCTCCTGGGCTTAAACAGTCCTCCCATCTCAGCCTCCTGAGTAGCTGCAACTACAGGCATATGCCATCAGGCCCAGCTCTTAGGTCATTTTTCTGTTGGAATTTTTATTTTCTATTGATTTTGGGGTATTCTTTATATATTAGGGCCCAGGCTGATATTCAATCAGTACATACTGTTAAAACATACTGATGAGCATCTGTTTTTATTGAATGCAAAATATATTTAATATCTGCCTTGATTTTGGTATAACAACACTTTGTCATGTTGCAAACATTTTTAAAACTTTTTTTCTTATTTATCCTTGTTTATGGCATCTTTTTGCTATATAAAACCTCTAGATTTTAACAATCAATCTTTATGGCTTTTGGCTTTCATACCATGCAAAAATCCTCTCTCATTCTAATATTATAAAATTTTTCACCCATGCTTTCTTATGATATTTTTGCAGTTTCACTTTATATTTTAATACTTTTTATGCCTGGGGTATATTTTGCTGTTCGGACTATGATAAAGATGCCACTTTATTTTTCAAGAGGCCAGATGACTCTAGGGAAGTTTTAGTAAATAATGAGGCAAGATAGCAGAGGGGGAAAGTATAGTTTATTTTTATTATTCACATTACAAATGTGTCCATCAATGGATGAATGAATAAAGAAAATGTAGTATATATACACAATGAATACTATTAGCCATAAAAAAGAATGAATTAATCTCATTTGCAGCAACGTGGATGGAATTAGAGGTCATTATCTTAAGTGAAATGAACCAAACACAAAAAGACAAATATCACATGTTCTCACTTATATGTGGGAGCTAAAAGAAATTTGAACACATGGAGGTAGAAAATGGAAAAAAAAGATAACAGAGACTGGGAGGAGGTTGGGGGAAGGTGAAGAGAAGTGGGTTAAAGGGCACAAACGCACAGGAAGATGGAAGGAATAAATTCAGTGCTTGATTGCAGAGTGGGATGACTATGCTTAACAGAAAAAGGTCTTCTACTTGAGTGATGGACACCCTGAATACCCTGACTTGATCACTATGTATTATGTACATACAACAAAATTTTTCATGTACCCTGTAAATTTGTACAAATAAAAAAATAACAAAGACAAGAGTGGAATCCTTTAAACGAATTTTAGTGAACATACTGTTGAAGGAGCTTCATGTTGAAATGGAGCCTGAGACTTTACCTATACTCACATTTTTCTTTAGTGGTGATTTTCAGTACTTAAAATGTTGTTTTTTCCCCTTGGTTTCCACGATACATGCATTTCTGACTTATTCATGATCAGCAGCATATTTCTGCATCTTCCTCTTCCCTTTCCTGATCTTAAAAATGTTGCTTTTCTCAGAGTTGTGTCCTAACCCTTTTTCCCCCCATCTCACACTTTTTGCTTAATTTCATATATGCCTGTAGCTTTGGATACACTATTTATGCTGAAGACCTTGAGTAAATATGTTCAAAAAGTAGTTGACTATTTAGGTCTGGAACTCATGAGATATCTTTGTTTAAGATATTTATTTCAATGCCTTGTGGGCACTTTAAAATTAAGTATATGCATCACTGAATTGATTATCCATGTACTTAGCCCATTTCTCTGTTGCCATGTTTAGTTCGTTCTTTGGCTTTTTCTCTCTTTCCCTCACTTTCTTTATTTCATTCTATTGATTTCAGGGTGTTCTTTGTATATAAGAGACCAAGCCAATAATCTGCCAGTACATACTGGTACAGCATGCACAGATGACCTTTTTACCTTGTGTTCTTCATATCACTTTTCTATGTTAGAAATAGGGGTGCTAAATTTTTATTCCCCTCTCCTTAAATGCTATATGAAGTCGTTCACAAATTTCTGTTCATTCTATCTTTCCCCCTAACTCCTTGTCAAGGTTCTTTACTGTATACACATCATAAACCTTCTAGTTCAGGCCACCGTAATTTGTCCCTAGGAATATTGTTATGGTCTTAATGATCTCTTTGCTGCCAGCTTTGCCTGCCCTTCCCCATCCCATATGTTTAGTTTGTGTTTTTGTTTTTTTGAGACAGAGTCTTGCTCTGTCACTGAGGGTAGAGTGCAGGGGTGTCATCATAGCTCACTGCAACCTCAGACTCCTGGGCTCAGGTCGTGCTCCTGCCTCAGCCTCCCAAATAGCTGGGTGTATAGGCACAGGTCACCACACCTGGCTAATTTTTCTACTTTTAATAGAGATGGGGTCTCACTCTTGCTCAGGCTGGTCTCGAACTCCTGAGCTCAAGCGATCCTCCTGCCTCAGCCTCCCAGAGTACTAGGATTACAGGCGTGAGCCACCCTGCCCAGCCTGTTTAGTTATTTTTTTAGACTATAAAAACAGAGTTAACAGTGTCCACCTCACCAAGAGGTTCAAGATGAGAAAGAACTTAGCCTGTTATCTGACGCATTGGTGACCATCAATATAAATAAAATGTTAAGTCTCCTTTCTGTCCTTTTCTTCCCCTCCCCTTTTCCCTGCCAACCTCCACTGACTCCACTACCCCTTGTAATAGTAAACCCTTTGTATTTAGTTATAGTGGAAGCATATTTTTGTTATATTAATCTGTGATCTCATGAGCATCTCCCTTATACTGTTTCCTTCATTGCTGGGCATATTGTAATATAAATGTATAATCTTAGTTCATTAAATGGAATTGCATTTCCAAATCTACAGTTTGGAGACGGAAATCTGTTCGACTCGACTCTGGTCTTTCCAGGTTAGCAATGGTTAACAGGGCAACATGTTCCATTTGTAATGGGAAGGCAAAATGAAAACAAACAATATGAACAGCAATGACTGTACTTTTGCAAAACAGCACTGTATTTCTGCACGGAGAACTTTTGTTTGGAGCAGGTAATGACAGGCTTAGTCACAGTTTTATTCCTAATCAATATTTTGGAAAGAACACAAGAGGCGATGTGAATTCCTGTCTAAAATTTAAAAGCACTATCTGAACCGCTGATCTAGATAAATTATCCATACAAGGCTTGAGAGTTCGAATTGGGTTGTTTTGTTATTAAGCATGATTACAGCGTGTGTGTTTTTCTTTTTTCATGGTGGCTTTGTGTCTGTCAGCTGAAAGGAAACTTGTATGGAGTGTGCAGTAATCAAAGAGATGGAAGATGAATGAGTGTAGAGCCTTTTTTTTTATAAGCACCATTAACTCAATGGCATCTACCTGGAATGGAGATGCACTTTGCTGATTTCATTTTGATAATGCTGTAAGCTGGTCTCTGATAATTGCCTTCTGTAATTGGAACAAATTTATAATTATGCTAATTCATTCTTAGCTACCCAGTGTATGGAATCTGAGCTAATCCATATCTGTCCCTGCATTTCCTTTGTAGATCATTACATGACTAGCCTTTTACTCTGGCTGACGGAAACATTTTTTGTTCTTAGTAGATTTGATTTCTCCAATGGCGTGTGTATGTGTAAATTATATGTGTTTGTATGTCGTTATCTAATTGTATGTAACTTGGATATCGGCTTTTAAAACCAGTTTATGGAAGAACACTTAGAATTAGAATCCCCAGTGCTTTAATTTTTAGTAAGATGGCTATATTCTAAGCACTTGAGTATATATCTCATGGTAACAAGGAACAGAAGAAGGGAACTGTTAATTAATATCCCCCCACCAAGAGCTTACCTTGTTTAAATGCTTAGATTATGTAGGGTAAACGTGAATCCAGAAAAACAGTTTTGAGTCTCTTCGAAAGCCAACTCTTTGTAATTTTGTTAAGAGGGGTCTCTCAACCCTAAAACAATTTAAGATGAAACAGCACATCACACCCTGTTTTAGAGCACTTAGGTGTTTCTTCATCAGAGATTCAAAAGCAGATTTTTTTTCCTCTTGCAAATGGGAATGAGCAAAGGCATAATTAGCAAAGAGCGAGATCTGGTGAAACTATCAGAAACACAGCTAGGAAGCAAGTGGCAACACGAGCCTCCCTTACAAATCATCTTTGATGGCGTAGCTCGCCCCATTCTTACATTCCATCTGTTTAGTGTTCTCTGTTCCTCTGATCATCCTTCTTGTAAACTCTTTACATTAAACATGTTTCATTCTTCACTCATGACAGTGTCACAGTCTCGGTAACCAGTGGATGAGACTGTTTACTTTCCCGGAGACCATTTACCTGTCAAAATGAATTAAAAAAAAAAAAAATAGCATGAGGCTGCACCTAACTTTCATAACTGAAACCAGGAAGTTAAAGGACAACACTGTCTGGCAAGAAATACACAATGTCAGAACATAAAGTTCCATAATCAGAATCCAGGCTTCTACAGAGGTACCCGCACGAGTACCTCTCATTTCAGAGACACAAGAAGTACTTTGTGTCTGTCATTTCATGCAGCGTCCGGGAGTGTGATTCTGCCTGTCATTAAGTTTCTGTCGTTCGCCTGGTTTTCCTGTGGTGGCTTCACAATTAAGCTGAATTTCTGCTTCCTTTTGTGATGCACAATCAGATAAGTGGAGCTGAACTGAAGAAACTGCCGTGTAGGTGGCTTTCCAATCAATCTATATAGTCTAGAGAGAAAAGCAAGACAAAAGGGGAAATGCGATATTGCTGTTATAAATAACTTGAAAGAAATATTATCAAGGAGAGAGGAGAGGGCAGGTGACATCTAATCTGAAAGTGGCAAAACATGTAATAGCCCAAATGGCATCAGGAGGCACTGTGCTCCATCGTGAGCAGAGGAGTGTCACTCTGCACCATGGTAAAGTCCCAGTTAAGACTTATTCGACAATGTGGGAGCAATTAGGGAAAATGTTAAGGAGCAGCACTTCATGTGGTCAGTCAGTAAGAGGCCTAAGAAATGGCCAACGCCTTGTGGTAGAAAAAGTATTTGAAGACTACTAAATCTAGTTTTACCATTTCCCAAGCATGGAGCCTTAGCCAAATCACATCATCTAAAATGAGAATTAGATTTTATTTGCCTACCTTGGGGTTGTTGTGAGGGTCAAATAAGATAATATAATATATGAGATGGCAATATGTTCACGTTCAAGTGTAAACGCAATGGCCAATATCTCTGTGGTTTCCTTTGCCTTTTCCTCATGGTCACAAAATGGCTGCCATATTTTCCGGATCACACTCATGTCCAATACAGGCAAAAGAACAAAAATACTAAGACTCTAGGCTGTATCTCCGCAGTAAGATTTCAGGGACCACTTGTTCCATTCATTTCTACTCATTGCCAAGAAGCAAAATAAAACTCCAGATAATTTTGAGAGGGCTAGCATAACTTGCCATAGTCTATACATGGACAGATACTAAGTTTGAGTCATTTTTCGATGCCAAAATAATTCAGCACACATTCTGGACATCCTGACATATTAGTATAGTCTAACCAGAATATGTGCATTTAATCGAGAGTTGTCCTTTAAATCTGCAGTCCCCAACCCCCAGTTGGGGTAGTGGTAGTGATTCGTACCCTGCTGGGACCAGGACACAGAGCTTTCCCCCCCCCCCAAGTCCGTGGAATGATGGTCCTCATGAAAGTTGGGGGCGAGGGGGGCACACAGCAGGAGGTGAGCAGGGAGAAAAGCTTCCTCTGTATTTACAGCCGCTCCCCATTGCTCGCACTACCGCCCGAGCTCCCCAACCCAATCCCCCACCACCCATGGAAAAATCATCTTCCATGAAACCGGTCCCTGATGCCAAAAAGCCTGAGGACCACCGCTTTAAATCATCCCCCTGGGAGACAATACACTTATTCTAACAGTGCTGACATTGCCAGGAAATATTTTTTCAATTCTTCCTTTGGAATGATCATAAAGGCCCAAAGTATGGTTTTAAAATTATCTTTAATAATGACAAACCCCTGTATTTCAGTGTAATTTTGCAAAGAGCCTGTGGCTGGTCCACCCAAATCTGGCCAACAATGGGATAACTGAGCCTAGTGGTTAAAAGTAAACCTTAAACTGAGACTTGGAATCAAGTTCTGGCTCCACCATTACCTCTCTCTTTGTGGTTTGGGGCCAGGTACTTAATGTCTGTTTCTTTGTCTGTAAAATGGAAGGGATAAAAATGGTATCTACTCCATAGAGATAGTTTAAGAATTAAATAACACACGTGTAGTGCTTAAAAGAGTATTTGGTACATAGTCAATGTTCAAGAAATGCTAGATATCATTGTTATTAGGCTAGGAAATAATCAGTTTGATCAAAACTCACAAGGGGACTTAAAGTGAATGAGAAATTTTAGTGTCCTGGTTGTGGTCATCTAGGGCTTCCTTGTGGTTCTTATAGAATCTCATCTTCCCATCTGTCTGGTGCACTCTGCACCCACCCCCGTATCCTTCGCCATCTCTGTTTAGTTGCCCACCAACTGGGATGCGGACCTCATCCTTCTGCTTTCCCACAAAAATTCATTCAGTCTTGTTTTTTGTAAGATGGTAAAGTACAAAAGGTTATGTAGGCAGTGCTCTCACTGTGACCTGCTGGCCTTCCAGTATTTCCCTTGCCCTGCTCCTCACACACCTAGCATAGCCCTACCTATTCTCCCCCATCCCGCTGGACAAGGTTGCCTTCCCAAGCCACTTTTGATCGATGGGTGAAAAAACCATTTATTACTCTTCTATAACTCGTATACCTTGAGCGATTCCATGAAATTCAACATGAAGCCACATGTAGCCATTATGAACTATCAGTGGCTCCCAGAATACATTTAAGAACAACTAGACCAACACTGTTGTTCTTGTAGATATCTGTGTTCAACTCTAGGAACTAAAGCAAAGTGCCCCCTCCTTGGCCCTACCCCTAAAATGCAGTTTGAAGTTTTGTCGTATGTATGTGTATCATGCCAGTCTCTAAATCTGCATGGGCACCAATCTGGGCTCAAGCATGTATTCAGTAAAGGTAGCATTAAACATCCTTAGACATGAGATATATTTTAAAATATTGTTCAATTTCTTGAGCTTGCCAACAAGTAGGTCAGAAAGAAAATGATCACAGGCCATGAGTAGATGAATCAAGAAGCTTCAAAAGTCATAAGGCTGAGATTGCATCTATAATATATAATATATATGTGCAACTCCATTTGATAATGAGTCGAGCAAATCCAAAGAGACAGGACTGGGATTGAGACATAGGAACACATGGTAGATGATATCAATGAAAGGTCCTCATTTGCACTTTCTATGGAATATGAAGGAAGATTTCCAGGTTGATACTGTCTAGAATTCAAAGTTCAAGAGTCACACATGGACTATTAAAATGGCTTTCCCCTCTTTCTGGACTAGGTTTTGTTTTTGTTTTTTTTTTAATTTCTAAAAGTTTTATAATACCACTTCCCTTCTCATTCTCTTATAGAACATTAAGAACAAGAACAGGAGCGTAAGGATTCTCACATACTATCTGATGGAAATAAACATTTAGGTGTAAGGTTTATCTATCTACATGCATAGATGTCTTTGAGGAAGGGTCAGAGTAAGTGAAATATTATGGCTCATGCAAACATATTCACAGGTAACCCCAGTCTCAGGTAAAACAATATCATGCAAAGCATCAATCCATTCCCCTTCCAAAAAAGACTGCCTCCCCATCCAAGCACATCATGCTGCCTATCGGTGAGAGAAATCTACAGGCTCGTCAGTTGCACACCTTCTGTCCCCAGCTAACCAGAACAACTGAGCAGGAACCTACCTGCTGTTTGGCTTAAAATCTAATTGTCTTTGATGTTCTGCTTTTCCAGATTTGTTTATAAACTGGAAAAATCTACAAATTGCAGACCATCTGTACATAACACTATGCTAATGAATGCCTGCAAATCCATAAGCTCATTACCTCTCAGTAACTAGTTTCTTCACATGTTCCTAACTGGGATCATCCGTCGGAACCAAATAAGTAGAAAGCAGATAAAGAATTGTTTCTCTGAGCAATCAATGCCTCCAACAGCCTTCAGGAATGTAAAGCCTCCTGTCAATGAGGTGACCTGTTGGCATGAAGTCATTTGAGTCAGGGACGCAAATGTCTGTTAGCCTCAGGGTGGTCAATGGATCGATCTCATAATGCTAACCTGAAAATTTGTATTGCTTCGGTTAAGAGCTTAATTAGGGATTTCCAGCGTTGGCAACCTCTTGGTAAATAGTTGCTAAACTCAGCACACATGCCCACCCTTATAATAATTGCAGAATACTGTATATAGGTTCAAAAGTTCTTGGCTTGCCAATCATTTCCATGAGATGGCCATGAGCACAGGCAGTAACACATGTGGGCAGTAACACTCTTAGAAGATGGGGGAAGCTGATTTAATGAAAAGGAATTAATTTTGGTGAAGGGCATTTCACTCCTTTGTGGTAACATCACTAGGGGACAGAAAACTGGGGTGTTGTCATTTTTGTGAAGAAGAGGGGACCGATCTACATCTAGCTCATGTATATGTTTTCTTTGGCCCTCATATTTTGTAACTTATAAGCTGTCCCTTAAGAGTCAAAAAATGTTACATTAAAATATACATCCCTGGGTTCCCCTGGGAAAAATAGAAGATTTGGCCACACAATGGGCCTGTGTCCTCTCATGGTGACGATAGTCTGACCCTGACTAGTGGCTGCGCCTTTGTGGCCTGTGTTTTGCCACAATTATCACTTTCCTATATAATTCCTGATGCTGAGGCTAAATACTTTATAAACTAAAGACCACCGTGATACATTACAAGCAAAAAAGGTTATTGGGCAAAAATGAGTTCCTCATCATTTTTCATTGCACTGTCATTTTTTTTTTTAGATACCCCAGTCTGTATCTAAAATGTGAAAACAGAAGAAGACAGAAAATGCCACAATTTTTAAGGAAAATGAGCATGAGCTCATTCCCTTGTGGAAACGAGGAGCGGTCCGTTGTCTTTAGCATGCAAGCCGCCCACATGGGTGTCTCCCACCCAGCTCTGCTCCACTAATTTATGTCCCCTCCCTGCCCCCAGGAACATGCGAGTTCACAACGGCTGGCGTGGAGAAGTTTTTTTTCCTCTCTTATTTATTAAACTGTTCTACATCAGGAGCACTTAGCTCATCAAAAATGTTTTAAAGTTTCTCTAAGTGACAAAAGCATAAATCCAAACGCAATTTGTCACTTTTATAAGCCCAGAAAATACCAAACCGATTTCCTCATAAAGATCCTGCCATCCGTTAAATGGATAAACTATTATTAGGTTACGAATAAAAAAAAAAAAAAAAAACAGCTCCGCAGTTAAGAGTCTACTAATGTGCTGATTGTTCATAGACATAATTGGATTGATGGACCACACTTAAGCCTCCATAAACATCCACATCAAGTGTACCAGAATATATATGTGTGTACACACACACACACACGCATGCACGCACACATATACCTATAACACCTCACTTACCCTATGTCAGTGTTTTTCCAGCTATGATCTGGGAGACCTAGGAGCAGATCATAGTAAATTTCCATAGTCCCTGTGGGTGATCAGGGGGTGGGTCGTAGAGCAGGGCCAGCTTGTACGGTTGCACAGATTGTGCAATGAACAGCTCTGCGGGGCGGCACTGACATAGGGCAGGATGTGAATAATCCCCTCTGGACTTGTGCCAGCGGCGGGCCTGGGGGTGACCGAGCTGATGCAGCTTGGGGCCTTCACATCTGCTGCTCAGAAGCCCTCACTCCTGCCTCGGTCACAAAATCTGTCCTCGTTTATCCATTTTTCATCTCGGGCTTTCAGATAAGCTTTGAATTGAAGAAACATCCTATAGCAAAGTATAAATTTGAAAATCACTGTGCTACATGCTAAGTGAAAGAGATTTTTGAAGCCAAAGTAATTTTTTTTCCGATTACTAAGGCTTTTCCTTGAATGTACCACAATTAACTACCGGGGAAAAAAGAAGTTACTCCTGGTTAAGACCTCTGTAAACACTGCCTTCTCTTCCAATCTTTTTTTTTTTTTTAAAACATATGTATGTTTGTGATTTTTTTTGTTTGTTTTACAAGTTTATGATACTAAACATATAATATTTTGGATCATGTATTAGCATTTTTTGTGTTTTCATTGATTGAAATCATAACTTTTAATGGCTATATATAATAATACCAAATCAATCGTTGAATCATGATTTATTGAAACAGAGCTCCATTATTTAGCATGTAGCTTTAATATTCTTTTTATTTTTCTTTATTTTTTTCTACCAAAAATAGTTTATTGTGGTTAAATCTTGACTTGCATCCCTAATACTTCCTTTTGGTAAATTCCTGGGATCATAATGACAAGGACAAATGGTATTACTGTCTTCGAATCTATCAGATGGAGATAAGTATTAGGAAGAAAATTAAAGCAGGGTGAGGGGAGGGGCTTACTTTTTTTTTTTCTTTTTTTTGGACATGGGGTCTCTCCCTGTTGCCCAGGCTGGAGTGCAGTGATGTCATCACAGCTCACTGCAACCTCCAACTCCTAGGCTCAAGCGATCCTCCAGCCTCAGCCTCCCAGGTAGCTGAGATTACAGATGTGCACCACAAAAGGGTAGTTAAGCAAGTCCTCTCTAAGAAGATAATATGCAACCTGAGACTTGAATGCAAAGTGGGATTGAGGAGGGATGGGGACACCTGTGGGAAAGTTCTTTAGGGCAGAGGAATCAGCAGGTGTGTAAGCCCTGACGTTAGAACTTGCTTTGAACTTTCTAGGGCAAGATGCAAGAAGGAGTCCATCAGAGCTGGAGCTGAATGAACTGGGGGTCACTTGGAGGATGTGAGATACCTAACTGAAAGAGGGCTAGACCACAGAAGGACTTTTATAGCCTAGGGGAGGATTTGGGTATTGGTCTAAGTTAGATTCAAGGCGGTTGAAGGATTTCAAGCCAGAAAATGACATGATCTGATCTCTCTGTGGCAGGTCACCAGTAGAGGCCAGAGCGGAAGCAGCAGGTAGACCAGTGAGTTAAGAGGCTAAAGTGAAAGTCCACCCCCCCACCCTACCCCCAGACAGGAGAAAAGGTAGAGCAATAATGTCTTAGCCAGTTTCCTATTCTTCCAACAAAGTTCTTGAAACTAGGTAGTTTATAAAGAAAGGAACTTACTTCTTTACAGTTCTGGAGACTAAGGCCAACGTCGAGAGGCCACATCTGGTGAGAGCCTTTTTGCTCATGGGGACTCTGCAAAGTCCCCAGGTGGTGCAGGATGTCACATGTTGAGGGGGCTGAGTGTGCTAAAGTGCTCGTTCAGGGCTCCTCTTCCTCTTATAGAGCCGCCTGCTCCCCTCCCGCGATAACCCATTAATCCACGAGGCTCTGTCCTCCTCATCCAGTCACCTCTTGAAGGTCCCCACCTCTCAGTACTGCCACATGGAGGATGAGATTTCGGCACGAGCTTTGCTGTGCAAACAGTTGCAGTAGAGCAGGCAGTAATAGGTGAAATGACTCGTGGTGGCCACGCTCAGCAACAGACTACTAAAATAAAAACTGTGTGTGTGTATGAGAGAGAGAGGGATTAATCTCATATTGTTCTTTTTTAAATTAGTGGTGTAGAATATTCACTCAGTTACTTAATTGTCATGTGTTCTGTTGTTTTTTGTCATCTTTATGCCATATTTGCCGAGGTGGGTTTTTATCATCAACTTCAATATGAGCTTGAAGCTGTTCATATTAGTTTTACTCATAATCATTCCTATTATTAACCACTTAGCTATCAGATTTCTATCAAGTACTTTCTTAGTTTGCTGGCATTTTCTTAGTTTGTCAGCCTAGTTTGTTCTGTGTATGACTTATTTTTCTATAAGTGTTCAACTTGATGATTGTGGCTTTAATTTCCTCGGGGCCGAGGTTCCTGCAGGAAAGTATTTCCTAATTTCCAGGTGCTGGGACTCCTTTCAGGAGCACTTCCCACAGAGTACTCTCTGGCTCTCCTCTTGTTACTTGATTTACGAGCCAGGGCCAGACTTCCCTACTCCCTGACCAGCTGTTTGGGGAGAAGTATGGAAGGAGAGGAAGCCATGGGACAAAAGCTTGCTAGATGCTATGAATAGCAAGACTATAGAATTAATCAGAAAACAGGCGATTTACACCTGAATTTCTGGCCCAGCAGGAGGAGGAGCAAAAGCTCTCAGACCTTCCCTAAGCAGGCCAATTTCTTCTTTCCAGTAACACAGGAGCGATAAATAGCTAGTTCCATTGAGTTCTCCATAAGCGATAAATATCTAGTTCCATTGAGTTCTCCATAAGCAATAAATATCTAATTCCATTGAGTTCTCCATAAGCATTTCATCCCAGTTGCTGGTTTGACGGTGTTGCTCACAACTCTTAATTTTTGGTAAAAATACGGATTTCCTTGTTTATTTCTGTTTGACCCATGAAGAGGAGCCATCTTGGTTTTGTTCACCCAGCTCTACCCAGCTCTCCGTGCAACCTCTGAAATTCAATAAATGTTTGGATATTTTTCAAATGAATAAATGGATGGCTCTGTGAAATATGCAATGTTTTTTTTAAATTTTTAATTTTTAATTATGAGTACATAGTAGTTGTATATATCTGTAAGGTGCATGTGATGTTTTGATACAGGCATGTAATGTGTGTTACTCAAATCTGGGTATCCATCACTTTAGGCATTTATTATTTCTTTGTGTTAGGAACATTCCAATTCCACTCTCTTAGATATTTTAAAGTATTTCCTAACTTATTGCTGACTATAGTCACTTTGTTGTACTGTCAAATGTTATTCCTTCCATCTATCTAACTATATTTTTGTACCCATCACCTGTCCCCACTTTATCCCTGCTCCCCGCTAGCCTTCCCAGCCTCTGGTAACCGTCATTCACCCTCTGTCTCCATGAGATCCATTGTTTTTAATTTTAGCTCCCACATATGAGTGAGAACATGCGAGATTTCTCTCTCTGTGCTTGGCTTGCAGTGTGCAGTGTTAGTGGTGAAGAGAGGACGTTGTGTCGCAGACTGACAGTCAGATGTGTTATAAATTTGGTGCCACTGTCCTGCTCTGTTAATCGGAGCTGTGCTCTTTTGCTGTGGGCGGTTATTAGCACCTGTGCTTCCAGGCTGCGACACGCTCACGCTCGCAGGAGTCACAGAGCTTGGTAGTGAGATTGCGTCTTCACTTCATCGTCCTGCACCGCCTGGCCTTACAGCTCTTCTTCCTGTTTTACTACGGTTCTTAGATCTCCTTTTCTGGCTGCTTGGATCAGTTTCTGTTCTCAAATTGACCTCTTGGAGGGTAAATTTTGGGGGATGATGAATTTGGGTGTTTAAGCTCTCATTCTTGGGGTAGTACTTAGGGTAAGTATTGAAGGATCATTATAGGTTTTCTTCTCATAAATAAATCCTTTTTATAGAGACTAACAAGTCATTATTAAACCAAATTGTTATATAACAGATGATACTTTTTATTGGTGATGAATTAGAATTCTTTAGATTTAAACACACGATGAAATGGGGTGTCTTATTTTAAAACCAGCTTTCAGTTAGCTATACGAACGGTGGGCAGAGTGTGACGAAACACCCCCTGATGTATGTGCTTCTGTGGGATGTCTCTGGTGTAGTCACTGGTGTTGCTTTCTGTAATAAATTTCAATTTTTAATGAGTCTGTTAAATTACTGTGTTTTGCATATGCTCATCACTAGAGCTAAATGGTTATTGTCAATTCAGAGATGCCTCTAGTGCTGCCAGGGTGGCACTGGGGAGTGGAGATGCTGTTTAGATGCAGATGCACAGGACAAATAGGGGAGGGAAGTGGTCACATCAGGGGCCCTGTCATGCTTGATGAAGCAGAGGAACTTAGGAGGTGTATCTCCACTTGGGGAAGGAGGAGGACACAGGAAACAGGAAGCTTCCATCTGTGTCTTCCTTATGTGTTCAAGGAAAGGGAAGTTTGGACGAAGGATAGGATTAGAGTGGATCTGGAAAGAGGAAAATAGGTTTTCCAGGAGCCAAGCTAGGAGAAAACAGATCAGAGATGGGGAAAGCTGGATGAGGTGTGGGGCCTTGCCAGGAACCTAACCCAGAGCCTAAATGTCTGGTGAACCACTGGAGGAAAACATAAATGGGCACCAAAGAAACTTACCACCAGATCTAGAGAACACTGAGCTTTGAATTTAAATCATGTGCCTACGTTTTCTCAAATCTGTCTCACTTTGGCCTTCACACATGCTTACACCTTTATTAATACTTGTTTAAATGCAACCTATTGACTTAAAACCTTGTGTAGTAATATAATGTACTCTCAGCACAAAGTACAAGTTCTGCCATGTATGTGTTGATTCTCTGAGCTTCATTTTGGACCAGTTACTGAAATGTCGTCGTTGTCATCATCAGAGCTGTAATGAAATGACCTAATTGCAGTCACCTCTTTTCTCTCTTCCATTGCATTTTTAGAAAATAGGTCAAAGTGAATAGGATATTTGTGTTCTTTTCCTGCTTCCAGTCTATTAACTTGAGTATCCGTTTCCTGAGTTAACGAAATTTGCTAAATAAAAGATATGGCATAGAAAAGCAAATCATTGTTGTTGCTCTGTATTTTAGGTAGGTACATCTCTCTCCCACACTCCTGAACTGCTCACCTACCAATTCCAGAAAAGAGTTCTTGGTTTTTGTTTGTTTGTTTGTTTGTATTAATGACTTGTAAATATTCCTTTCTTCCTGTAGGTGGAATGGCTGAAAAATGAGGAGCCCATTGACTCGGACCAAGACGAGAACATTGACACCAGGGCTGACCACAACCTGATTATCAGGCAGGCGCGGCTCTCGGACTCGGGGAATTACACCTGCATGGCGGCCAACATAGTGGCTAAGAGGAGGAGCCTGTCCGCCACTGTGGTGGTCTATGGTAAGACCAGCCCAAAGGCCAGGAATGGATAGGGAGGGCAGAAAGCAGAGAGGTAGAGGGATGTGCACTTGATTAAAACTTTTTAGCATTTGGAGTTGAGGCCACCTTGGGGGCTGTCCTCTGCAGTGCTCTGTGCTGACTCCCCCATTTGGTAGGTGAGAAAACATCCCTATTGCTATTAATGTGTTTGCTTTTCCATCCAGTATTGCGAGATAGTGACATTTCAAATCTCTCTCTTAAAAATAATAAAAAGTTGTTTATTTTCTTCCTTTGTGCTTATATTTGAAAAGAATTGAGATGGGCAACTCCTTCTTCCCACCCCTTCAAACTCCACACCCGCCCTGATCTGTCCCAGACCTGCTGCCAGGTAGTTTTTTCTCTCCTAGTACTTAAAATCCACCCAAAACAAACATTACTATTTGCTGAACGTCTCAGGCATTATATAAAAGAAGCTCCCAGCTATTTAAGTAAAGGCATTTCCTTCCACAATAGAAGAGCCCTGGGATTTATTTTTTGAAGCACTTAAAGTAATAGAAATTCAAATGCTGATATTTTCTTCTTATACTGTGGATTTTCGAGTGCTTTAGTGATCCGTTGATGAGTTCTTCCTGTTTTTCATAATTTCCCTGCGAAGCAGATTCTCGGTGTCCCTCCTATTTCAGATGAGTAGACCGAGGGCTAGAAGAGGTGAGGCCCGCTGTGGCCTCGTCACGAGCAGCCCACGGGGGCTGTACCGCCCCTCCGGCCCCGGATGCCCGACTCACAGCACCTGGCACAGTGGCTTGCACATAGTAGGCAATCAGTAAAAACCTGTCTCCTTTTCTTCTCCCCTCCCCATTTTTCTCTCTCAGTGAATGGAGGCTGGTCTTCCTGGACAGAGTGGTCAGCCTGCAATGTTCGCTGTGGTAGAGGATGGCAGAAACGTTCCCGGACCTGCACCAACCCAGCTCCTCTCAATGGTGGGGCGTTTTGTGAGGGGATGTCAGTGCAGAAAATAACCTGCACTTCTCTCTGTCCTGGTGAGATATATGCAGATTCCCTTTCTCCTTCTGATCCACCAACACTATTAAGCTGGTGTGAAGCAATCCGTATAACCTCCTCTTCCAAAGCCACCCTCTCCCACATTCTTAGAGTAGAGCCTTTATCCAAAGTGCTAGCTTAGAACTCATTGTAATGGCAAGAACATGAATGAAATACCTCTTGCAATGTTTCGGGGCATATTTTTTTTCATAAGCAGATGACACTGAACACTCAACCATCGATAAGCCAAATGCTATAAAGTATTGTCACACTACCGGTGTTTGGTTGGGCTAAGCCATCGCCTTCTCTCCTTGGGTTCTCCCATCTTGTCGCATGTATGTATATAGTAGTTATTAAGGATTGGGTGTGTTGTCTTCAAACACAAAAGAGCAGGGACCAAAAATCTGGCTCTTTGTCATGAAATACCGAACAACTCACCTTATCAGTTTTCACCTTTTATTTATTCACAAGACAATCAGCAGAGATTGTACGTTGTCGTGGCAGTCAATATTTTACACTTAGTCTATACTTGCCTTCCTTTCTGAATAGAGAGATACCTCATTTTACCAAACATGGCTTTTGTAAGTTCTTTCGTTCATCTCTTACTGGCCGTGACCCAGTTCATCCAATGGGAAAAAGATGTGATAGAAGATGACTTTCTTCATGGAAAGCATATCCTCCCACTGAGAAATAGATCCTGGGTCTCACATGCACTACAGAACATTAACTCCAAGGACCCTGGACTGGAGCCTCATGTCTTTAAAATGTCAGATTTAATTCCATTTAAAGTCAAGGTGAGGCTCTCCCCAGCAGCATATTCTTGGAGTTTCATTTTGGACTCATATTCAATAAAACATTTATTGAGTGCTTACTATGTGCCAGGTACTGTGCAGGGTACTTTTATACACATAATGTCATTTCATCCTATGTTGTGAGTTTTATTACCCTCAGTTGACAGACATGGGGAAGTGAGGCTGAGTGACCTGCCCAGGGTTGCTTAGCCAATAAGTTGACAGACCCAAGACAAAGACTCAGACATTTTTCTTAAAGTTCAGTATTTTCTATGTTACCCTACTCTTGACTAATTGCTTTGGATTAAAAACTTCACTGTCTTAAATAACCCACATAAGCATGGCAGGACTATTCCTAGGAGGTTATGGGGCAATTGCCTCAAACATCTGCCATAATCTCTAGGGTTGCCTTTTAGTGGAATTAAATTCAGTTTGCTCATCTCTACATACAGCAATAATCCATGACCCAAGAAATTCTATTTATGTAAGTCCTGGTGCCTTGGGGTTTGACTGACCTGTTTTAGTTTAATGTTATCAATATATTTCGGTTTAACTTTTTATTGTTTAGGGGTTTTTAGGGCTTAAAGGTGGTTCATTCTACCCTCTGTTCTAAACTGTCAGCTCACAAGGAAGTGGCTGACTTAGTTACTACACATGGTTTAAATGTCCATCTAAGATGCATTTGGGCATGAAAGACAGGGAAAGAATGGGATAAGGACATTATTAGCCAACCCAAAGGTACCGGTAATTCAAATGCTTGCCTAAATTCGATAATTGGTCTCATCCTGAAATAGCAAGAGAATGATACCACTGCTTCTGTTAGCCTATCTCTTTAGGAAAGAAACCATGGACAGAAGATAAACTGATATTTTACTTTTGTCGTGGTGGTTGTTTCTCTAAAATCCAGCTCTAAGAACAACAGCAGTCCGGGGGTGAGTCTCCTTACAGATGCTTCATTCGTTCTAATGATGGTTTCCTCTGTTTCCCTTTGAAGTGGACGGGAGCTGGGAAGTGTGGAGCGAATGGTCAGTCTGCAGCCCAGAGTGTGAGCATCTGCGGATCCGGGAGTGCACAGCGCCACCCCCCAGAAACGGGGGCAAATTCTGCGAAGGTCTGAGCCAGGAATCCGAAAATTGCACAGATGGTCTCTGCATCCTAGGTAACGCCTCCTGTTCAACATCTTCCGTGTTTGTTCGTGATGCCCACAGATTCATGTGTCTCAAGAAAGAATGCCCCAACCATTAATGTGGTTAAATAAGTTAGCAGAAAGATTGCCAAGAGCAAAAAGAAAATGGGAAGAAAGGGTAGAAAAGTAGACAAATACATTCTTCATAGAGAGGGTGTAAATTCAAATAGTCTATCACTGTTAGCTCTCTAAATGTGTATACTTCCCAATCAAGTTAAATAATGTTTTAAAATAAATAATTGAAGAAGATACTTTAGACTTTCCTTTTAGGAGCTACCACTTTTAGGTTTGGTGAAATTCTGATACCAATCCCTGTGTGCTTACATTTCTCCCAAGAATTCTGCAGCATGATAAGGCACTTAATAAATCTTTGGGGGCCATAGTTCTGTGTCAAGGAACGTGTGTTGTGACTGTCACCTTACATGGTGAGGAGAGGGAGAATGATGGCCTGAGAGTGGCTTGTATCACATTGGTCTGGCAGAGTAGGAAATAGAGTATTCATTTCAAAACTCTCAGGTCCTTGCTTTGTTTCTGAGATTATGCCATTATCATCTCCAAGTGACTGTCCTCCTGGGTTAGAATGTGTGGGAGGATCAAATAGAGTCAAAGAGAGACAAGTTATAATTTGTGCTGTCCCTTATTTTCACTGTGACTCTTGGGCAAGTCACTTAACCTCTAAACTTCTCTGCCTAGAGGTACCAAATATGATACCCACTTTATTATCAAAGCTGAATGATAAAGAACATGCTTGAATGTTTCAGGCACAAAGTTGGTGCTCAGTAAAGATCAGTTCCTTTTCCACTCACCCACTCAGATGAACTAAGGTGTATTGATTTTCTGCAGTCTTTAAAAAACATGAAACCAAAAATATACTTATTCGTTAGAACTAGGTTGCCTTCTTGGAAAATTCCTGGGGAAATATCCAGCAAAAAAAATATGATAGCTCAATAGTTTGTGATGTATTCAGGGATGTGTGTCACTTTTTATTTGGGAAGATGACTATATGGAGGAAATATCTAAGTTGGATGTATTCTTCTGCATCGCAAATGACTGGGTACCCTTGAAGGGCGAGCACATCTAACTGTTGTATTTTCAAACTAAATCTCTACGGTTAATGCATTGGTTAAAATGGTTAATTGATTGAAAAGACTACTTACTAATAGCCCATAGTGTCTTTATTTGCTAGCACGAGTACTGAGAACCCTGCCTGTGTCAGACACAGTGCCAGGGCTGTGATGGCAGACAGTGTAGACACCCGTGTGAACTTGGCCGTGCTCTCCAGTAAATACAGACCAACCATTCACCGCCTTCAAAATGCCTTCCCTTCCCCCTTCCTAAACATAAGGAAACTAAACACAAACTCAATAGCAAGATGTTTAAGAAAATGAGTTCTGACCATCCTTCAGTGCCACCAGATTTATCTGAAACATACCTTTGAGATGCCACTATTTTTTGCACGTTTTTGACATGTTACACAAACAGAATACTCACAAAACTACTCATGTCTGACTAAAACCACACACGGCCAGTGTCCATAGGAAGGGTTCATTCAATAAACCAGTGAATTGCTTACAGCAGCTGCACAGACTATGGCCATGAGTGGCTTTGAGGAAAGAATTTGAATTTCCCAAGTACATATGTATCTGTGATGGTTAATTTTATGTGTCAACTTGGCTGAGAATGGGGTACCTAGATTTTTAAATTAATACAGTTTTTTAAATTCAGGCCATATTTTTAAATTAAAACAATTGGGATTGTGAATGTCGTATGTCTTCTAAAGAACTGTAATGATATAACTACTGGATTACTGGTTGAATTTTTGATCACCATAGTAATATTCATTGCCAACCACAGATTGGACTTGCACTTGGGGAAAATCTATGGCTTTCAGGTGTCAATCTTAATTGGCAAAGACTTAGTATAAGAGTTACTGATTAAAGACAGACAATGGTTGTTAGCTTAATGTAGGAAATAATTATTATCAAATATGTGAATATTATTTATTTGCACTTGTATTATCTAGCTATTTATCAGTCGAGTAAGAGTTCTGTTTAGGGCTGGAAGAATTTATCAGCACAGAGCATGTAGTGGCAAGCCTAGCTCCCAAGTATAAAATCTGAGCTGCTGTATTAATTGGGATTCTCCAGAGAAACAGAAGCAGAACATGCACAAACATAGAGAAAGAGTGCAATGGAGAGATACTTCGAGATGTTTATTGTACAAATTGGCTCATGGGATTATGAAGCCTGACAAGTCCAAAATCTACAGAGCCAGTGTCCCAGTTCAGGTCCAAAGGATGGCAAGCTGCTGAAGAACCAGGAAGACCTTGTGGCCCAGTTTGAAGGCTATTAGGAAGGAGAATTCTTTGTTATTCTTTGTTACAACAATTCTTTGTTATTCAGGCAGGTCAGCCTTTTGTTTTATTTAGGCCTTCAACTGATTGAATAAGGCTCACCCACATGTTGGCTAGATCAGCTTTATTCAGTCTACCAATTCTTTTTTTTTTTTGAGACAGGATCTTGTTCTGTCTCCTGGGCTAGAGTGCAGTGGCATCATCATAGCTCACTGCAACCTCAAACTCCTGGGCTCCAGCAGTCCTCCTGCCTAAGCCTCCTGAGTAGCTGAGACTACAGGTGCACACCACCATGCCTGGCTAATTTTTCTATTTTTTTTTTTTTTTTTTTAGTAGACACAGGGTCTTGCTCTTGTTCAGGCTGGTCTTGAACTCCTGGTCTCAAGCAATCCTCCCACCTCAGCCTCCCAAAGTACTAGGATTACAGGCGTGAACCATACCCAGTCTAGCCTACCAATCTAAACATTAATCTTATCCAAAAACACCCTCACAGAAATACCTAGGACAATATATGACCAAATATCTGGGCACCCCATGGGCCAGTCAAGTTGACACATAAAATTAACCATCACAGAAGCGTATGTGCTTGTGAAATTCAGAAAGCTCAGTTCTTTCTGTTTGTATTTTCCTACAGTGCAAATAAAATAGCTAGAAAGATAGTGAGGCCTGGAATGTGTTCAACATAGGAAGTAAGATCTCTGTTAAATCCCTCCATGAGTTGAAAATGCTATGGGAGCCTTTTCTTTCTATTCAAGCTATTCATTTCTTTCCTTTTCCACTTACTTTTTTTAGCTTTCATAGTATGCATATTAGTGTATCTGTCAAATGTGATAGAAAACTTTTGATAGCTACAATGACTAAGCTTTTTGAGGCAAAAAGGGTGAAGTCTATGAAATCATAGCAGTGATTGGGATATATTTGCAGATCAGTGGGAAAGGGGTATGTTTGTAAGAGCCAATGCCAGGATGCATTCTGTCTTTAACACAGAGAGTGGCTACCAATGTCAACAAAAATGAATAACATTTTACTATCTCTGCAGGAAGCAATGAACAGCAATCCAGTTAAATGATGCCAGCATCACTCTGTGCTTCTCACTGGTACTCTGTCGGAGTGCTCTTGGTGCAAATAGCTGTGCTCTCAGGATAGAGCTCCAATGAAGGCTGTCTTTGATTAAAATAACCTTTGGCAACAGCTTTATGGAGCAGTAGCTTTGTTGAAGGATCTAGGTCATGTTACAATTGGGGAATTTCCTTCATCCTAATTTTTTTCCTTTATGCCAAACATGACCTTAAAGCAATTCCTCAATTCCCACCTTCCCATAGAGGTTTAAGGATGACATTGTGTAGCTCTTGGATGGCCTACTCTTCTTTGATTTTATTAGCCTTCAACAAAGTATCTGGATTTTCTTTGTTGTCCCTGAGGGTTGCATTTCTCCCAGAGATGGAGCTGCCAGCTCTGAATGATCACTTTAATATTTGAGTGTGATTGCTGCTTGGTCAGTTGTGACTGGAGCAGAGAACCTTAGTGTTGTGCTATCACAGACGGCCACACCTAAATGCTCTCAACAAGAAAATAAATGTCACGAGACCGGCAAGAGTGAGATTAGGCAATTTTTGCCTATAAGGGGGGAGTGCAAGGGTCCAAATTGCAAGCAGCAGCCAAATATCCAGTGCCTTTATACTAGAGCATTGCTTTTCTAGAGAAAAAAAGGTAATTATGTGGAGTGACTGTTAAGAAATAAGAACTCATGGATCTATGTTTCCTGAGCTTGAATACCAGGATCAGGTAGTTTTCTGACGATTGTCCTTTCTGCTTGCTTCTATGCTCTGAGAATCACAGCCCTCAATGACCTGCATGTTTGGCAGGGTGTTTAGTTTGATCCTAAGGAATGAGGAGCCGGCCCCCTCTCTTTACTCCAGCAGATAAAACACTAAGGGCATTGGCTTGAGGAGATTAAATAGATCTGCTTCAGAAAGAATTAGTGCCTACCTGTATAGTGAGAATGAAGCCAGAGAAATGCCACAGGGGCCTGCAAGAGGAAATCTTCAAGGCTGAGGCACCTGATAGCTAATCTGTTCCTCTTGTCAAGATATAACACAGGTCAGTTCAACATTGACCGTTCAAAACCTGAAATATCAGTTAAATGGTGGTTTGTTTTCGTTTCTGGTGGGTCCCTTGATGAGAAAAGTTTGAATTACCAGTTTGGAAACCACATCAAGGATAAAGACATCTGCACAATAGCAAGTTCAAATAAACATCCCCAAGCTACATATAATAATCTAAGCACATTGTCTATTGAATGATCTACTTAAATGACCTAGAGGAAGCACCTGAAAAGGTGAACCTGTAATCACAGGAAAGGAATGGTTGCTTTGTTAAGCATTTTCTCTTGGACAATTCTCAGCCCTGTGGTTATCCATTACAGTAATTACCTGGGCCCCTTCCCTGCGTTTGCTAGGGCGCTGAATAAGAGAAATCTCATCCTGGAGGTAGCTAAGTGCATCTAAAACAGCTCTTCTACTTTCTTGATTGTGGCTTTATGGAATACATATTTTGCATATAAGATTATAACAGATGGATGTCCCTTTACCAATTCCTGTCAATTCCTTTCTTTGGGCGAAGAGTCAGGAATCATACTTGACTCATTCTTAAACTTTCTGTTGGATAAGTTCATATTGCAGAACCAGCTGCAACACAAAAATACTTAATTACAGCATAAACTCTCCATAGCCAAGAAATGAAAATGGCATCAGCAAGGTAACATACTGGCACAATGCTTTTGCGTGCTGTCACGAAGCATCCTACTGCTTGCTAATTCTCCCAAGTAGTTTTGATGTATAGTACATAGTAGGTGCTGCTTTTTATATAAAGATTTTTCCTAGGAAGGCCCAATAGCTGCCTTTCTGCATGACAAACAATTGATTAATTCAGAGCAGCCTTCATGTACACAGCATAGCAAATGCGGATATGATATCGCAGACCCACAGGAGTAATAAGAATGTAGATTTGGGCACATATGGTGTCATTAGCAGCTTAGCAGCAATCTCTCCCCTATGCCCCAGTAAGCACTTTGCCATTATGGAACCCAATAAGAAGACCAGTGAGTAACAAGCTTTAACGAGACAGACTGGAGTGGCTCAAGACTAAAGTTTCCATCGTGCTTAATTAAAAAAGAAAATAAAGGAGAAATGGCTCAGTAGTCGTGGATCTTAGTGAGGCATTTTTTTTTTTTAATTCTACAAAGCTAAAACTATCGTTTTTGGGCCTCACAGTAAGACGACTTGCACTCGAGCGCCGTATCTTGAGTAGAACTGAGTGCAAAAAGGATCAAGAATAAACCATATGTAACAAATTACTATAACATTTTTCCCTTTGTTAGACATCCACTATAGACTTCTTTATTTTTATGCCTTGCTAATAAAAAGGTAAAGACATCTGATTGTGTTTTGAACATAATCTTCCTTCCAATTGAGGATCGGCCTTGATCCGTGGGTCCGTGATTGATAATGTATTTCATAAACTATTAAAAAATCTTTGGTCCTTCCTATTAACCAGCTCTGAAACACTTAAGATGTCTTTTGTGACCCTGGAAATTTCCCTTTCATGGCCACCTTCTCTTTATTTGCTTAGGGACCTGTGCCGTGTGCACACAGTCATGGCAGAGCCACTGAGGTAACGATTGCTTTCCCAGCTAACAGAAACAGAAGAAGTCATTCCACTTTTGTCCATCTCCTTCTCTTTCTATCCACTTTTTTCCTGTTCCTGTCTACTTTTCCCCCCCAAGAGGTTTCAATATGCACTTTTCTACTCTGCTTATGTTCTTCTGGTGAAATTAGACAGGAAGTGTGTGCTGCACTTTTAAAAAATTCATCTCTGGAAGGTTGTTTATCTCAGGCATATCTTGTTAACTTTGTTCACTTTATGAGAGAAATCGAAATAAAACACCAACAGCGTGAGTAGGAAGGACTCTGAAACTAAATTTGAGCAGCTGGAGAGCAGGATGCACGTACTTCCAGATTACATTACTTAGGAAAAAAGACAAAAACAAAGCAAAGTGAAACATACAAAAATCCAGTAAAACTAAACCAACAAAAGGAACAGGTCTTTGTGTCAATGTAAATGGGAGCCAGAAACCCATTAGAAAACTTAAAAACTTAAGGATGTCAAATTTTAGTCATAGAACTGGATTACGAGTGAGAACACAAATCCATTTCAAAAACAGGAGATTTTTGTAGATTTTTGCTTCCCCCAGAGCGCCAGGCAGGACAGAGCCTCGGAAGGCACAGCAATTGAGCTTCCGTGAGGCTGGCCCGGGGTGGGTCTGGGTGGGTTTGACATCCAGGGTGGAGGCTGAATGGCTTCGCAGGTCTTTTGTGATGCTGAGTCGGAACCCGCCATTCTGTTTTTGAAATATTAGAAATGGATATGAACCTAGAAGTGGAAGAAATGAGTGAACTGAGCCTATTGGACTTGAACCTTCATCCGAGACATAAAGGACAGGTAGAAGAATTGTGGCTCTGTAGTCAGACTGAGTCTGAATTGTAATTGCAAGACTATGAGCAGGAACACCTTGAACAGGTTTCCTAATTTCTCTAATCCTAAATTGACTCATCTATATCAACTATGTGACACTTTAGATATTTTGTTAAAACATTTCGTAATATATTTGGTTAATATAGTGGAGTGTTTTGTTTCATTTTGTTTTTGATTTTTTTTTTTTTGAGACAGGATCTCACTGTATTGCCCAGGCTGGAGTGCAGTGGTTCAATTATACCTTGCTATAGCCTCAAACCCCTGTGCTCAGCCAATCCTCCTGCGTTAGCCTCCCGAGTAGCTGGTACTATAGGCGTACACCACCATGCTTGGCTAATTTTCTTTTATTTTTGTAGACATGGGGGCCTCCTTTTGTTGCCCAGGCTGGTTTTGAACTACTGGCTTCAAGCAATCCTCCGCCTCAGCCTTCCAAAGTGCTGGGATTACAGGCTTGAGCTACCACACCCAACCAATATGGTATTTCATTAAAAACACTATGGTTTTTAATGTATTTATCATGAGGGTCTATAAAAGACATAAATTACAATCTTTATACAAACAAATTCTAAGCAGTAATCTGAGAAATATCGTCAGTTGTAGGAAAAGAGTTTAGGAGAACCCCAACAGTCCACAAGAATTCTTAAACTTCTTATCTGACAAAAATTTCAATATCCTTCCCTAGAACTTGTGCTAAGTAGCTAAACCAACTCCTGTCCATTTTCCCACTTTCCTCTGCCCAGCTGGGGTGGATTTGGTCCTGAGAAGGGAACAGACCAGGTGACCTGTAAGGTCCAAAGCAGTTCTAAAATTGTACAATTCCATCCAGTAGTTAAAAATAACTCAAGCAAAAGTCTCAGGAGAGAGAAGCAGGAGTACCAGGGGCCTGGGTGATACGCAAGGGAGAAAATCAGGGCACACCACGCTGAGAACGGGCTTCCCTCGTTCAGAGAAGTACATGTGTTCCAACAACCTGGACGGAAAATAATTTTTATAAAGCAAATCCTAATTTGTCAACACAAATCCAAAAATCCTTTCTCATTGGAGGGGAAGAAACAAAACTCAACAGCATACACACTACCAGACTGGGTATGTAGCGTCCTGCAGGGCCGGGACTGCCCTTCTGTTGCCAACCATTCTGGAACAGTGATGTGTTGCATGCTTGATACTTCTAGAACTTTCTCCACATTCCCAGATCCCAAAATTGGCAATCTTGCTGTATTTTTTTCAGTATTTTTTTTAATGGTTAATAGATTTGGCTCTTAGTAATTACTGATATCTATAGTGGTCAGGAAGATTTCAAAATTTAGGTTTTCTGTCATCTAAAGCAAACTATCCCAGTTTCATTTGTTTTGTGAATTATAAATTCTGCATTTTCAGTGTAATCAATCAGGATTCCACAGTACAGAACACCATGGGTAAGAAATATTGGTCTGGACTAGAGAGAGATTTAATGTCTGAGATCATAGAGTGGTTGGACTATAAAAGAAGTGGCAAGAACCTAATCAGGGTAGTGATTTAAAACTGAGTCATCTACTCTTGTAAAAAAAAAAAAAAAAAAAAAAAAATCCATGGCCTCTGGAGTGTGCTGAACAAAGCAAATTAATAGAGATAAAGGGAAACCTCTTTGTTTTGATTCCACCTTTTCTCTCTAAATTACAAATTAAATACATGTCTCTTCAAAATCATTGTGAGGTGATGCATAAAATGAAGATGATAGTAGCATCATCAGTAGACACTGTCATTAACTCCATTAACCCCAGCCTGCCCCTTTCCCCCGAGTGTCAGTATGATGATGAGAAAAGACCTTGCCTTGCTTCCACGTGTTTAGTACAGGACACTGTTAGGGTTCAGCGGAATGGAAAATAGCCATGATCGTCTAGAAAGATACCATGGGGTAGTAAAAAGCACTCTCCAACTCTAGGAGTCAGGAGTCCTAGGTCTCACTTCAGATGTTTTGTTAACATGTGACCTTGGGCAATCTCATAATCTCGTGCCTTGTGTCCATCTGATAAGCAAAGTTTCATCCCAGCTTACAAACTTAAATCGTTATAACTTATTGTCTTCAGTGTACCTTACATATATATATACACATACACACATACACATAAAATATATATACATATACATGGTATAATATGAAAATAATAGCACCGACATTTTAGTGCTTTCAGATTATGTGTTTTTTAACCAGTTTTGGGGAAAAGTTTATTTTAATTCAATCACACTTAAAATTAACCATTTGAGTGATCGGGGCAACTTTCAGATATGAAACAAATTGCCCTCTCCCAACAAAAAAAGTAGCTGGCCTCATCTAGTGACAGGCTTATCCAATCCAGCCTCTTTAGCATTTAGCCACCATGTCCTAGGGATGCATGTAGAACACAGGAAATGTATGGATCTTGACTGTGTAATGCATGTGATTGAAATTCCAAACACGGTACAAGGTTTAGCAGTACTGATTCATTTGGCAAATTTTTATTGAGTACCAACTATATTCTATTTCCTGTCCTAGGTACTGGGAATAGGTGAACGAGACAGACGTAGACCCTAAGTAGTTGGTCTGTCATGGTATGTGAACAGTGTGGCTAGCCAGTAGTCATCCTAACAGACACCCTCCCAGATCTCACCCCCACCATCCCTCCTTTGCCCAGACTTCCCTATGACCCAGCAACTAAAGGGCCAATCCTTGACACAGCAGGTCGCCACTGTGACCCTGTGTCAAGACTGGAGCTCACAGAATTTCTTTTTTCCAATGTAATTGAGATGCAATTGAGAGTTAAAAGTTGTATATGTTTAAGTTATCCAGCTTGATGATTTGATACATGTACACATGTGAAATATTCACCACAACCAAGCTAATTAGCCAATCCATCATCTCATATAGCACCTGTTTTTGTTTTTTCTGAGTGTGTGTATGGTAGGAACACTTAAGATCTGCCTTCTTAGAAGACTTCAAGTGTACAATATAATATTGTTAACTGCAGTCACATTGTTGCTCATTACATCTTCAGAATTTCTTTATCCAACATAATTAACCTCTTGACCAACATCTCCTCTTACCCCAGCCCCAGCCCCAGCCTCTGGCAACCACCATTCTACTCTCTGTTTCTATGAATTCAACATTTTTAAATTCCACATATTAGTGAGACAGACCATGCGGTATTTGTCTTTCTGCCTTTGGCATATTTTAGTTAGCATAATGTCCTCCAGGTTCATACAAGTTGTCACAAATAGCAAGATTTTGTTCTCTTTTAAGGCCAAATAGTATTTCATTGTGTATATATGCTACATTTTCTTTACTCATTTTTCCATCAACAGGCATTTAGGCCATTTCCATTTCTTTGCTGTTCTGGATAATGCTGATTTGAATGTGAGAATGAAACATGTCTTTGATATACTGATTTCCTTTTGATGAGATGTTTTAAAATAATTTTTAAATATTTTGAATATCACTTCTGCCTTAAAGTAAGTGATCATCATGTTGTTAACCAGTGATTCCCTTAAGCTTGAATTATAGACTCTCAGCATTTTTGTTCAGTTTTGAATGTATACAGTATATGTATACAGTATATGTTTCTATTGTGCATAGAAGCTAGAGAATCAAAGCAAAAGAATTCGTTGGATAGAAGAAGGATCTTAATATGTATCTTCCCTTGGAGCAGAGATGGAAACATTGCATTTTATCACTTCGATGCTAATTTCTGATAAGAAAGAGTTGTAGACAAGTTCTTAAAAGTATTCGTGGCAGCCCAAGAACATATTTTACTCTGTATCTTCATCACAAAAACAGACACACATGGAATCAGTAGGAATGGATAGAATATCATATGATACAAAATTGGTATCAAATCTAGAAATTTAAATGATCGGCTGGGCACAGTGGCTCACACATGTACTCTCAGCACTTTCGGAGGCTGAGGCTAGAGGATTGCTTTAGGCCAGGAGTTTGAGACTAGCCTGGGCAACATAGTGAGACCTGTCTCTACAAAAAAATTTATTAAAAATTAGCTAGGCATGGTGGCAGGCACCTGTAGTCCCAGCTACTCGGGAGGCTCAGGCAGGAGGATCGCTTGAGCCCAGGAGTTTGAGGCTGCAGTGAGCTATGATGACACCAGGCACTCTAGCCTGGGCAACAGAGTGAGAATAGTCTCTAAAAGAAAAAAAAAAATTAAAGAAATGTAAATGATTGAACTCAAATAAAATATGCAAATGCCACTTGTGAGCATGCTCATTATGAACTTTTATTTATCTGAGACCCTGAATTTGAAAAAAAAAAAAAAAAAGTGGGGGAAGAGACTATATATCCTAAATATACACTGGTCGTGTGTTTGGCTAAGGGCAATTCTGGAGTTGATTGTCATCAGAAGTGACATCCATGAGCCATGTGTTGTAGTACCCTCTTGATTTTACCTGATTAACATGATGGGATCTTGAACAGTTCTTAGAGGATATCAGTAGAAATGATTTTCCCTTACTAATGTGCATCTCCACCCTTAGGAGTTTTAATTTATATTGGTTGTTGGTGTTTTTGCCATTCAGCTCTGGAATTCCACTGATGACCCAGATTACTCTGGGGAAGCTAGTGATTTCACTAATAGACATCACCAACTGGAAATTCCTGGGAAGAATCTCTAAAAACTTCATGTTCTCTGTTCCTGTGCTCTATGGCATGCTCAGATTGCATTTTAAAAGGGGTGATAAATCTTGTGATGTCTACACAGGCTGGGAAGCTGGGGAAATAAGGTGTGAGTGAGGAAGCAAGAATGAACTAACTTGTAATGGGTGGGATAAATACGGTCTCTGAAGAGTCGTTTCTGTGCAAGATTTTAAAAATGAGCTGAAAAGAAAAGTGCAGTGAGGATATTAAAACGCAAAAAGAGTGAACATGAGAGGTTAGTTGTGTTTTATGCTCTTTTGGTATTTGTGCATTTTTGATTATTGAAACAGTTTTAGGATGTGCACAAGAGCTGGGGTTGTATTTCTGCATGTTCTTCTACCTAAGCGAACTTTCAACACCCAGAGGAGAATGGAATCCCCACTTGTCATCTTCAGCATCTGCCTGACATATTCAGCCGCTGTGGTGTTGCCAATGCAAAGCAGGCCTTGTGTTTGTCTAATCATCCCCCAGCGCTAACACAAGGCTGATCTGCCAGGTCCTGGGATTTCCTGCAGCCTTGGATGGCATTCAGAGGGCATAACACTGCCTCTTAATTATTTCCAGTTATGGAGGGAGAGAGAAAGCGTGAATAAATGAAATACACTGATAATCAATGACCTCAATCTGTTTTGTACCAATGAACGAATAATCAAGCAAATATCTTTTAATTCCCTTTTTCCTGCTGGAATGCTATGGTTGCAGTGTCACATGAACTAATCATTTCAATATGATTTACATGTTAGGGCCCCCTTAACTGACTGCAATTGCAAAAGTATAAAATATATCAAATGGGCCTGTCGTAGTGGCTCACGCCTGTGATCCTAGCACTCTGCGAGGCTGAGGTGGGAGGATCACTTGAAGTCAGGAATTCAAGACCAGCCTCAGCAAGAGCAAGACTCCATCTCTACTAAAAAATAGAAAGAAATTAGCCAAACAACTAAAAATAGAAAAAGTTAGCCACACATGGGGGTGTGCACCTATAGTCCTAGCTACTCAGTAGGCTGAGGCAGAAGGATTGCTTGAGCCTAGGAGTCAAGGTTGCTGTGAGCTAGGCTGACACCATGGCCCTCTAGCCTGGGCAACAGAGTGAGACTCTGTCTTAAAAATAAATAAATACATATAAAATACATCAAATGAACATTTATGAAGTAACTTTTGAAAAAAGAAATTCTACGTGGCGTTTTAGTGACTGTAAGTAAGACAAACTGTCCAGAGAGTGGAACGATCTGGTGAATGAAGTAGTCACAAGAGATTTCGTGAAGGAATCAGAGACTGATTTGTGCCCTGGAGGCAGCACACCTGTACGTAGGAGGTTTGGAGGGAGAAGGGCATCCCAGCGAGAGGCAGTGGCATTGGGCAAGTGCTTTGACATGAGACTGGAGTGTCAGTAGATTTATCAAAGGGCTGCGTGGATTTGTGCTGGTCTGATGTGGCGGGACCGGCCAGTACGAGACCACAAAGGCCGGCAGAGCAGGTGTTGTGACTTGGGGACTGGAATCATGGGAGATACCCGCATGCCAATGCTAGAGATTTATTACAACAGATAAGGAACGAGCCAGAGAACAGAGAAGACTATTCCACAGACTTCACAATCAATTCCTAAATAATTTAAGAGTAGAAGCTAATGGGTAGGACAAATTAAAACAGTTAACACATATCTTTTTTGGGGTGAAAAAGGGTTCAAAGCGTATGATCTATTATTAATGATATGAAGTAGGAAATAATAAAAATGGTCTTTGGAGATTAAAATATAGAAAATGGCTGGTCTAGTGAAATAAAAGAATGGTAAACATTGACTGTAATGACATACTTGAATTGCTGCCCGGGAAGAGAGTCACTGTCTCAGTGGGTATTTAGTCTACATTTAACAGCCCTATGCCTGGATCTTAAAAATGACATAGACTTTGGTATCAAACGTATCTATGCAGTGTTCAAAATCAACAGGAACAGATTTCAAATAATCACAACCCACAGCTTCTGAGGCATGGCCCCCTCTTTAGAGCCCCCACTCTGTGGGTGGAGGCTGAACCCCCCGACCACGTGTGCTTCTCCCCGCAGGCCTGCTCTCTGGGGTCCTGGGGAGGGGGCCGCGTGCAGCAGGCCACGTTTGTACCCCGTAGAGGCTGGATGTGGGTGGGTGGGTAGGGGTGCAGTTATGAATAGCTCCTAAGAACAATGGATACCATGGAAATGCTTCAGGAGCATCGAATATAAAAAAAGGAAACCAGAAATTAAAAGTGAAAAGAAATGGATAAAAAGTATGTTGTTCTCTCTCTCACTCTTATAAATCTATACCTCCTCTTCCCCCACACCCAGGCAGACACAAAGCAATATTTGCATTACAGTATTAAGTGACAAAAGCAGATCACAGAACAATACCTAAAAGACAATCTCTTTTATTGATAAAAATGGCAAATTACTGGCGGTTTCACATAGTTTCATGCTAATACATGTGTTAATTATATGTGAGTATGTAATATTATATATATATAAAATCATAGGGGAAAAACGTAGACTTGTCTATACAACTTAACATTAACAATGGTTATCTCTTGGTGGTGGAATTACATTGTGTTTTGTTTATTTGTTTCCTTTGTGCTTGCCTGTATTTTTTAGTTTGGATGCAATAACTACCTAGTAACCATAAATAGTAAAAATGATTTTCAAAGAAAACATGACAATTTAAAACACTATAAAGATTTTTTAAAAACACTTTTGCATCTTTAACTTGTAAATACACAAAAAGGTGGTAAGACTGAATTATAATTACTTACCGCCAATTTCCATTTACCCAGAAGGTACTTCTCAGTATGTTAGACCCTGGGAAAACTGTTGTGATTTTCTGAACTGCAGCTCAAAATTGCAATATTTCTCTGCCTGCAGGATATAGAAGGGACCCTTCTGGGCTCATCTGTATGTATACCATACTACTCGAGGGCCTCTTAAGGAAGCAGAGACTAACTAAAGTTGACCACACAGAGTCCCAGGTTTGTTGCCAGGAAGTGATCATAATCACAAAAACACAAACCCCAATTAATCTGGATCTCTTGGAGTGGGGCCCAGGCATGGGTATTTGTTTAAAAAGCTCCCCAGGCAATTCTGATATGCAGCCAGCATTAAGAACCATGGCCCTAATGGATTAATTTACTAAGGGGTCATTTGAACTTGGCCTTTGACGAGAGGTAAAATTAAAGCAGAGAGGATTTGGTTGACCAAGGCCAAGTTGTTGCATGGCCTTGAGCTTTGTGAGAAAATGATTATGCAAACAGAATAAAAGAACATTGAGTGTGGAGTGGGCAGTTCTTGCAAAGTTAGTGAGGTCAGTGGGTAGCCTTTTCTTGCATTCATAGTAGAACAATCTCACATCAGAGATTTCTAGGTGGGAAAATGCTCTCTGGTAGCAGCTTGCTGTCAAGGTACTGTTATTTCACAAAATACAGCAGAACCCAATTTTGATGCGGATGCCAGGGGACCAGAGGCTTCCAGCCTTTTCCATACACGGATGCACGCTGATACACAAGATGTGCAGGACCTTAGCATGACAAATCCCGCAGTAGGACAGCGGCCCTTTGACAATTTTTACTCTGCTTTAGGAAATCATTTTGAATGAATTTCTCTTGAACATCTTTGGTAGCTATTCTGCAGATTTACAGTGGCCGAAAGCAAGGAGGAGCCCTGCCCTTCTTAAGTTTTGTCTTGCCTTGGTCTCAGAATAGCAGAGGCCAAAATTAGACAAAAGTTGAACTTTCATTCAAATAGCCCCGAAATTCACTAGAATTTCTATTGGGGGTGGGGGGAGGCGACTTGTCTCCAAGCAGTGGCACAAATAGGCATTTTTTTACTCTGGCCCATAACCATGCCCATCACGATCAGAATATTTTGTAATTATATCATTAGCTACCGTTTATTGCATTTATTGCTGCCAAACATGTGCCAGCTCTATGCTGTGTGGCTTTACATATATCACGCTTAGTCTTCAGGAGCAACCTTCACGGGCACTTTTATTCCCCATTTTACTATAGAGAACACTGAGGTCACCCAGACAGGATGTGGACAATTCAAGATTTAAATCTAATTCTGACCCTGAGAGTCTGCACGAACTCCACATGGCCAGTGACAGTGGCTCGAGAGCTGGGCAGAGGGGCAGTGCTGCACTCCTGCCCCTTGTACCGTTGTCACCTGATTCTCTGTCTCAGGTCCGTGGCACTGGGCTTTTCAGCCTCATTCACTCTCTTCCTTCAGAGCTGTCCCCGATAGAACTCTACCACTGCAATTTTTTCATAGCCTGGCTGTATTAGATTTATTTTTCTGGGGAGTAGTTATAGATCTCACCTGTTTTTAATGGAGTTTCATTTTGCTACCCAGCATAATCTTCATTCCTGTGGTTTAGAAGGAAGAAAATACTGTTAGGCGCAGTCAGAGTTCTAAACAGATGTTCTACCCGTCTCCTTGTGTAGTTGCGGCAATGCATCACTTTCAGACGTCTCAGCCTTGGCCTGCCAGCATCCCTGTGCCCATGCCAAATGCCTTCGGATACCATGCAATAAGCAAAAACTGAAGTTAGGTTAAAGCCACCAAAGTCATTTTATTCTAATTCTCAAATGCATTAGCATCTGGACTTTGGGAGAGGTACCACCTGCTCTCAGGAAAACTAATGGTGTTGAATTTGTGCAGTAAGGCAGAATACAAGTGTTCTCTGTTTTAAGAAAGCTGACTTGTAAAAATCTCAATATGATCATATCAACATGAACAAATTAATTGTCTTTTATGATGATTTCTCATTTGAAAGAAAGATTTGCAGAAATTACACTTTGCCATCTCACTTTTCACTTCCATTTGAAGAAAATGGTGGCCCGTTCGCAAGCACATGATTTACACATGACTTTTGAGAGTGACTTTCGTAAGGAATCAGATGGCAAAACACACGAAAGCTGTATTTATTAATAAAACACACTGCATTTATATATTGCAGAGGCATTCTGTGAAAATCAGTGTTAAATGCGGGAGTGGGTTAGGGTATGAAGGATTCCGTGGAGAACTCAGGATATAGCTGTGTTTATCTGCCTGGGAGGGGTTAGGGTGCAGCCAGTCAGATAATATTTATGAAGTTCTCAAATATGTACTGAGCTAGATTTGCTTCAGTTCAAAACATAATCTGAAATGACAGTCTCGCCCAGCAAGCAAGGCTCACCTTCAGGCAAACAGAGAAGGGGACTGCGTGAGGTCCCCCTACCACTGTGTGATTCTGTGAGTGATTAGCTACAGCCTTGTAGTGACAGTGTGCCGCCTAACCCTAAGGAGGGACTGAGGAGAGGGACAGAACACCTTGGAAGCTTCCAGAATCTTGGTGTGGCATTGGAAGGGCAGCCTTCCCAGGTTTCTGCATCATGGTGGAGTTATGTTGGCCTGAGATGGAACCAGGGCAGAGGGACAAGGAGCAGGGGATTGTGGCATGAACACCAAGCAAGCCACAGATGCCAAGTCTGCAGTGACCTGCAAGATTAGATTATTTGGTTATGGGGAGTTGGGACGGGAGCTAGTAGGTGGAGTGCAGGGGAGAGTATTGATGAAAATGCCCCAGCTAAGCTCCTACCTCTGCGGCCTTGCTGAATGTCTTTTCCTTTATCCACCTCATCTGACCAGTACCCTGCTAAATACTATGGTTATAAAATGACACCTTTTCCATCGAGAGAGATGGCACAGATTTTAGCAGATAATGGAGATGTGAAACAAAAAAGCGTTGTTGTTGTTTTCTTTTTTTGTAAAGACAAAACTCTTATGTGCCCACAATCCCGCACCCATGCCCGACGAGAATGGATAAACAGGCAGAGTTTGGAACTTTTTCATCCAAGCCATCATGACTGCAGAGCAAGGCAGGATCCCTTTAAATATTTATTCACGGGTTCATTTTTCTATCATCATATATAGTGAAATGGCATTCCTTACCTGAGCAGGCTTCTGGCTGTGTATAAAAGAGGGGCAGGCTGCAAGCTCGCCGCTCTCATCATGCTGATAAAAATCTAGCAAGTGCAACAGAGAGAAACGCTAGTAAACCAGAGGGAAAATAAATTTTTAAAAAATGAAATAACCATCCTAGCCAAATATTTCAAAAGAGCAAACTAAAAAATTAGAATGAAAAAGCAAACCATGGAAAACATCATCCACAAAAATGGAGGAAATGTTTTATTTATAGAGGCAGATGTAAAGTGATACAGGAAATATATCTGCTCCATGTAAATTTATTAAATGCAACTTTCTTTTTCTCTTTCTTTCTTTTAGATAAAAAACCTCTTCATGAAATAAAACCCCAAAGTAAGTTATTTTTCCTCTTGTGCATATAATTTATTCTCATATTTGCTGCCTTGCTGTTGTATTTGTTTAGGAGCCAAGCAGAATTGAAGTTCCTAGGAAAGATCCAGGGCTTTCGGGGCTTCTGCTCATTGAGTTTGGAGTCACATCTCAGAGGTTTAAATCGAAAAGAAATATGCACACCCCTCGCCTCCCGCACAGTAAAAGTAAATCTCTCCTCTTGATTCTTTCTGCCTATAAGTCCATTTCTCTGCAAATGTCATCTAAGATTCTTATTTCTGAAGAGATTTGTAGCATTAGAATTAATAAATATTTGTCATTACATGCTTTCATGAGAGTAGCCTTGGGCACAAGCCTCTCTACCTAGGAGGAGGAGGAGGGTGCCAGAGATTGCAAACCCAGAATCTTACCTCCTGTGGAATCCATGGCAACTCGGTAGATTAGGTTGCAGGATCCACAGTGAAATAATTATGAACTGAGAATTTTGGCATCGGGGCTGGCATAAGCCCCGTGTACTCCTGGAGAGGCCTTGGCATTGTCTCCGTTTTATGCATCCTGTAGATTTGGAGAAAGGAGCTTGAATGTTCAGCCGCTTGACCTTGGACCCTGTGGTTCTTAGCCTTGACCACACCTTAGAATCACCTGGAGTCTTTTTAAAAATCCCAGTTCCTGGGCTGTACCAATGAAATCAGAATTTGGGGTAGGGGTTTTTTTAGAACCCAGGAATCTCTATTTTTTTCAAAGCTCTTCAGGTGATTCCCATGTGCAGCTAAGGCTGAGAACCATGGGGCTTAGAAAAATATCTCACAAAATGTGGATCAGAGTCCAGATGCATCAGAATCTTGGGGTGTGGCAGGAGCTTATTAAATGTACAGCATCTCAGAGCAGAACAAATCAGTTAGAATTCCTGGGGTGGGGGAGCCCCTAAGAACCTACATGTTAATATGTTCCCCAAGTCATTCTCGCACATTAAACATACTAGGGCAACCCCAAGATATAAGGGTAACAGCAATACAGCTCTTCCCAATAGGAGATTAGACAACTCCCTGGCTGGTTTGGTTTGGAAAGCTTGTGAAAGATGTCTTTGCCCTGTATCTCTCATTCTAGCATAAAATGAATGATGTTTGCTCCTTTAAATCCTGGGTATTAAAATTCAAAGAGCTTGAGAGAGTTAATATCCTCGATGAGCTAACTTCTTTGGAAAAATTAAAACCCTATAGGGATAGACAGAAATAGGTACCATGGGACGGAGGTCAGGAGGCATGAGAGAAAGATCCAGTAAAGCCATTCCATTCATTTCTTCCTTACGTGGCTTCAGACAGGCTGGAGATACAAAGATGTCATTGCTCGTGGAGTCTGAGAGTTTTGTGAAATAACAAAAACAAGCTGTGTGGTGACCACCAAGGAATCATTGGTACTTAGGTAGCTGACCTCTGACATCATGCATGTTTGATTTTGAACTTACAGGAAGAATGAGGTCAGGGAGCCTGGCTGTGCATGTATGTGTGTGTGTGAATGTGCATATGGATATTGAGGGAGAGAAAAACAGGTTACTGAGTAATTTGTCCTGTGCCTTTGGCAAGAGCCTCAGGGTGACACTGGAGTAGCGGACCCTTGACCTCCTCCTGGTCACATGGTGCACGCCATCTGCTGGTTCTGATGTGTAGCATAAGCAGAATCATAGGTATCTGTGTGGTGGCCAGTGTGAGAGTTACTTAGAAATGCATGTGTGTGTTTTTAAAATTAATTTCACGCTCAGTTTGTGAGTCCTGTGCCATTCTAATTTGGTTACATCTGTACTTCCAGCCATAAACCCCACAGAAGCTATTTCTGGTCCTTAGGGACTCCTGAATTAGTTTTTGCTTGGGGTTCTCGTTCCTGAGCACCATGCTTAATTGCTGGATACTGCAACGGAATCGCTTAAACTGTTTTAATTTGTGATTTCCCTAAAAATAAAACCTTAACAGAATCAATGTGATTGCAGAAGGCTCCCAGAGGAATTCATTCGGGGGTTCTGTAAGCTGCATGGTTAGGAGTGCATTATACAAATTCAGGCTGCAGTTGTTCGGTGAGAGAGGGGCTTAGTTTAAGGCTACATGAATCATCACTGATGCAAAATCAAAGTCAATTATGAAGATAATTGAGAAACCTGTTCCTATATATAGCTGTGCACATGATCCTCCAAGAGGCCTGGTGGATGGAAAACATCACTCGGAGCTTTGCACACATTCCTCCGTGAACAGGCAGGCAGAGGAGCCGGCTTTGAGTTGCAGGGAGGTGTAAAAAGAAAGTGAAGTCTTAAGATATCTGTTGGCACATCATAATGACAAACTGGGGGAAATATGTGCACTGCATAGCTCATGAAAGCACTTATTGTAAATGAGATAATTTAATCAATTACGTTTCCTAATGTACTAAACCGAATGTTTCATTTTCTACTTCTGCACATCTTAAATTATCTTCAGGTGCTTTATGAGATTTAATCATAGTTAATAGAAACTTCATTACCATCAAATGTGCTTTCAATAAATGTTGTGTAACAATGTCAGGAGGTGCAGTAAAATATAGTAGGTTCTGAATGGCAAACACGCACCCCCAGAGTCAGACTGAAAAATGGTTGCATTCAGACAATAAGGCTCCTCGTAGGCTTGGAGAATGTGGTTTTCTGAAAGGCTGTGAATTTCTAAGGAGTGGCAGGTTCTGTAAGTTCACCTGAAGGGGGTGGAAAGCATTTAACTTTTCCCTAGAAAATAACACTACATATTTTCTCTTCATCTCCTAACCACGTAGTTGTTTCGTACCTAGCAGAGATGAATGCTCAGCGTGACTCCAATTCATAGTTCTAGAGTCGGCTACTTCCAGGACATCGCCAGTTGAATATCTCCCAGAAACCTTAATCTCAACTTCTTCTGAATTGAAATTATCTTTCCACATCTCTATCCTGAATCCATTCTTCTTCCCATCTCTTCTTTTGTAGTTAATAGTATACCATCAACTCACTTGTCTGGGTCAGAAACTTGGACAGCCTTCTAGATCCTTCTGTTTTCTCTTCTGCTCAGTACCCAATAAATATCACAGTCTGACTGTTATGCCACTCAGATAGGTCTCAGGTTCACCACCTGCTGTCCATTCCACTCTACTCAAACCCATCCTGCCATTCACTCAACAGCTACTCATTGAGTGCTGACTACATGTCAGATGTTCTAGGTGGTGAGAGTTGGTGGTGAGCAAAACAGGTAGAGTTCTGCTTCCCTGAAGCTCACAGTTTTAGTGAGGGGGGATGGGCACAAACAAACCACAAAACAGATAGTGCTACATGCTCCACGGATGGTGCTGAGTGTTACGAAGAGAAACCAAGCAGGGTAAGAGGCTTAGGCAGGGCTGCAGGGAGTGTTGCTTTTTGATGGAAGATGTTCAAAGGTCTCTGTGATAAAATTACATTTGAGAAGAGACCTGAAAAAAAGAAAACCAAGGAAACAAACATTCTAGATGGTTGGGGGACAAGCATTCCAAGCAAAGGGAATAGCAGGGTGCAAAGGCTGCGAGGTGGTAGCTGCTTGAAGTCTCAGAGGGACAGCGGGGAGACCAGGATGTCTAGAGCAGAGAGGCTAGGGAAAGAACGGTAGTGGCTAAGGTCAGAGAAGTGGGGTGAGGGAGGAGAACTCCAAAATATGTTATAGGTCATCATAAGGACCCTGACCTTGAGAGAAATGGGAAACTGTTGAAGGTATTTATTTAGAGTGACATGACCTAATATTTTCATGGATAAATCCTAACCACTGTGTTGAGTGTAAATCTATAGAAAACCAGAGCAGAAGCAAGGATATCTGTGATAATATATTATAACAATAATCTGTTAAAATACATAGGCCATTCGGATAATCTAGGTTCAAGATGATCGTGGCTTGGGCCAGATACATAGCAATAGGAATTGTAAAAATGGGTCATGTTCTGGATGTCTTTTGAAGGCAGAGTCAAAAGGATTGACTGATGGATTGGGTATAGAGTATGGGAGAAAGAAAAATGTTAGGGATGATTCCAAATTTTGGCTATGCAAGTGGAAGAATGGAGTTGCCATTACCCCGATGTGGGGAAAACTTAGCATAGCGAATGTGGAGGGAGAGTCAGGAGACCAGTGATACAGATGCTAAGTTTGAGATGCCTGTTAAACGTGGAAAAGGAGAAGTGGAGTAGACAGCTGAGTGTGGCCAGAGAGTCTACAAGTCAGAGCACTGCCCTGGCTGGTAACATAAATTCTGGGCTTGTCAGTGTCCAGATGATATTTAAAACCATTGGGGTGGATGAGGTCACCAGATAATGAGTGTGAATTGAGAAGAGAAAAGATCGGAGGACTGAGCCCTGAAGGACATTAACATTTAGATGTAGAGGAGGTCAGAGGTCACTGCAGAGAAGAAAGAAAAGTGACAGTGTAGTGAGAAAAAAACCTAACGAAAAGTTTAGACATTCAGGCCCTTTTCATTCCTACAGTTGCCACCTATTCAGTCGTGCCCTACATCAGTTTATCTGAGCTTTCTAAAACATAAATTCTAATCACATCATCCTCCTGTTTAAACCGTTCCAGTTGTTCAGCATTGTTCTAACGTGAAGTCCAAAGCACTTAATATGGATGTGATCTGGTCCCAGCTTCCTTCTCTGAATCACATCAGCTTCTCTTAACAGCTTACTCCTGACGTGTTTCCCTTCCAGCCCTCTCACCATTGCTGTATTCTTTAGCCAGACAAAGCTTTTCAGTTCTCGAAATACCCTGTGCACATTTGGCATATAGTGCTTAGAGGTTCTATTACTTCTGCCTGAGAACTCTTTCCCTCCCCCTAACACTTACCCTGTTTAATGTATTCCTCCTTTGCTTTTCAGCTTAAGCCTTCACCTCCAGCCCCCAAATCTGGGTTAGTTGTCCCTAGAATTTGCCTCAGTGTCAAACTGTTCCCCTCCTTCCATCCTGTATTTTCATTTCTTTTATAATGGTCTGGGTTCCCCATCTGAGGGACAGTCCCCGCCATCTGGTGCACAGTACAGAGTCGTCTTCATCACAATACCTGTTGCATCCACACAGCCTGGTATGTAGACGTTCCATAAATATTTGTTAGGTTACGGTTTTAAGTCTTCCTGCTAACTCTTCACTGGGCCTTTTACTGTTAAGGTGAAAAGTCAAGAATCTTGCTTCTAAATAGATAATTTTATTCATTCATGTAGTAGATATTTATTATACAATTGTCCTGTACGAATAGTCTTCACTCAGTGAAATATGAAGAAAAAAATAAGAAATGTGTCTTCCCTACAATTTCAATACAACGTAGGATGATAAGTGATTTGAGAAAAGAAGCACAGAAACAATTTTTAATGATCTAACTCTGTGCTAGGCATTAGGTTAATGCCCAAAATATCACTTCTGGGTGATATTTGAAGATTGATGTATCCTGAAATCATTTCCACCCAAGAATAGCCTGAGTGTGTTCTTAAAGTCTGAAAACTAGGTATGCTTTTCTCACTGAAGAAAATTCCATCCTGTGTCTTTTCCCAAAATACACTGGCTTCATCCATGGGAGAGTAATGTTGACTCCTATCCTTTGTGACCTTCACTGGGTAGGGAACTTAGAAGATGTGGGGTCTACACTGGCAACTTGACCTTCTCTTTCAGGCTGTGTGGACTTGAATAGGATCTTGAACCCATAGAACCACCTGTGTCTTTGGGCCATACCTTAAATTCTCAACAGACTTCTCAGTTCTTCTGAGCTAACATTAGGCTAATAGTGTTGATGCTGATTTTCCAGCCACTCTCTTAAACACTTTTTCCCCCTATTTTGTCCATCATTTTTCCTCATCTCCTGCCGATTATTTTCAATTACATAAATACAACACTTTCCCCAAATTGTACAACTTGCTTCGTCCTTCAGAATCACTCCTGCTGTGAATCAATTCAGCCCATATGTATGTACAACGTTTGTCATTTTCTTACCACTTTCTGTTTTTTTATGATCTAAATTTTATCCCTTCCTAAGCTAATGCCTTTTCTTGCTACCATTTTTGGTGATTTCACTGACTCTGCCCTTAATAGACATGATGGGATTTTGTTCATTAAATGCCCCAGAACGAAGCACAGACACAGTGAGTGAGAGACTAGCATGTTCTTCAGCATCAGAGCAACCCAGGGTGCTTGTTAAACATGTCCATTTACAAGCCGCATCTCTCTACTTCTTAATAATTAAAACCTTATACTGTTTATATCTTCAGTTTTCAGAATAGGAAATTAAATAAAGTGACCCTGTTTTCTCAGGAGCTGAAGTTCAAACCCTGCTTTTATTTTTACAACTTTTGACTCTCTTGCTTTTGTCCACCAGAATTGGCCAGATAAAATACAGGGCCCTTAGTTAAATTAGAATTTCAGATAAAAAAATAAATTTTTATTATAAATGTGTTCTGAATGTTGCATGGGAAAATACCCATGCTAAAATGATTCATTGTGGATCTGAAATTTAGATTTAACTGTGTGTCTTATATTTTTATTGCTCGATCTGGCAACCTTACTAAAAGGAAGACTAAAACACATCTGAATGTGTACTATCAAGAAGTATTTTATAAAATAGCTGACCTTTGTTGCCTACCTTGTAAGAATGGTTAGAATTGAAGCAGGTATTGGCGGAGAGAGCCTCTCAGTAAGAGCGAAGAGTCTGAGCCAGAAATAAAAGTCTGCGGAAGTACAGGATCTACGTGAATAAATAAGTCATCAGGTTTGGCCAGGGAGTAGGGTCTATGGAGAGAAGTGGGTAAGAGGCATTGAAATGTAGCATGGAGCAGAGAATGAAGTATCTCGAGCAAAAGAGAAGTCACCTGGGAGTGGATGCAGTACGTCCTGGAAAGTCACTGGGAGGTACTGGGTGGCAATGCCAGATCAGGGTTTGGGAGGAGTCATCCACATGTGAGATGGTTCTGAGTGATCCAAGATGGGGGTGTGGATGGAGGAGACTGCCCCATGTGGGTGCCAGCTGGGGTGTCTCCCTTTGAAATTGAGATGGGAGACACACTAGGGGTGTGGGAGTGGTTTGAGGAAGGGATCAGTAGAAACAGAATCAGAGATGACCCTTTGGTCTTGAGCCATGCCCCTGGTGGTATCATTACCAGAAAAAGAGAATTGAGGAGAAAAAGATATTGGAGGATGTAAGAATGATGAATCTGTGCATCGGAAGACAAACGTAAGATGTTAGCACCAGATGCAGGTGGTTTTGTCCAGCAAGCAGGAAGGAAATACGGGATCAGATCTTCAGCAAGAAGATGAGGCAGGAGATGCGAATCTGACACTGTTCAGGATGGAGGGAATGGTTAGCACTGCCTGATGTGAGTGATTATCCAATTAGATGAGAACAGGGAAAGGAAAAAGGGCCAAGGACTGAACTTGAAAGCCTATATTTAGCAATCAGAGAATGAAGGGTAGTTCCTTAACAATAAGTAAAGAGCAAGTCAAAGAACCAGATGTAAGGGACAGTTTTTTCTATAAGTAGGGTTGTCTATTCTTGTCTGTTGTGACAGAGCAGGGCTAAAGGATAAGACAAAGAGGTTACTGGTGGTGCAGTTGCAAATGACTTTCGAAAGGAAACAGCGGTTTGTGCAAAGACAGACTTTAAAGGGCAAGAGAACAATAAAATACTGTAACTATACGGGACTAGTTAATAAATTATCACGCAGCCTGACTATGGGCTAGGCAAATTTAAAAAGGAATGAATGTAGGCATGTATGTCCTGATAAGGAACGATTGACAAGATATCATATGTTAAAAAGGAAGGGACGGTAGAGGAAGCATAATACGGAGCCTTCACGGTAAAGAAAGAAAAAGGAAAACAAATGGCAGATGTGTACATTTTTTTTTTTCTGAAAGGACTCAAGATACTATCAAGAGTGATTACTTTTGGAGAAGAGGTCATTGGAGGAAAAACTTTCCCTTTGCATAGTTTATATAACTTTTTATACTTCCCAAAACATTTTCTAGTCTTGTACATGCATTACTTCTATTTATTTGTATTTTATTTTAACAGTGACAGGGGTTAAGTGGTTAGGGACATTATGGAACAAGTATTAAGAAACGTTTAATGTTTAGAAAGGCTTAAAAATCCTTTTAGACAAAAAGCCAAGAATTCAGTAGGTGTAGGGAAGGCTGAATCTTTGAGACATTTATCAGAGAGTAAGTCAAGGGAAGGATTTGGGGAGCAGTGATTAGAGAGACTAGACTATGTTTGTGAGTAGAGGGCAAGGCTCAGGTGTGGGCGAAACTTGAAGATGTAAGACCAAAAGAGAATAATGAATGAGGCCAGGTCCCCTGGAGCAGCTCCTCAGAGAACAGAGAAGAAGATAAATAAAATGTGTGCAGGAAAAAGGAATTTTGAGTTGTAGGAGAGTGAGCTCACATGGGATGGCCTCCATTTTTGCAACAGGAAAGAGGGTAGGCCTGGTAAAGTGGCTCATGCCTGTAATCCTTTGAGAGGCCCAGGTGGGAGGATGGCTTGAGGCCAGGAGTTCAAGACCAGCCTGGGCAACACAGTGAGACCCTCTCTCTACAAAAAATAGAAAAATTAATCGGGCATAGTGCTCCTGCCTGTAGTCCCTGCTGCTGGGAAGGCCAAGGCAGGAGGATCACCTGAGCCCAGGAATTTGAGGTTGCAGTGAGCTATGATGATGCCACTGCACTCTAGCCAGGTCTACCGAGTGAAGACTCTGTCTCAAAAAAGAAAAAAGAAAGTGCAGTTGAGAAGCACTTGAGCAATGGGAATGAATTTGAGGGTATCTGTTGTAATGAATATCATTGTTTGGTCATAGAACAGGAATAAAATAATTATTGAGCTGCAAGGAAGGCCCAAGGTGAAGCGACATAGCATCAGTTTTTTGACGATATCACCGGTATATTGTGTGACTTCCTACAGCAGGGCAGGTTAGCCTGGGCGCAGGTGTGGAGAGAGCAGAAAAGCAATGGAAGGAAGAGACACAGCATAGGGGTTAAGCACCTCGGGGTGAAGATGGATGTGTATTCAAACCCTGACTGTGCCGTTTTCTAAGTTGCTATCTTACAGAACCTGTGTCATCATCTTTAAAATAAGAAATATAATCCTTACCCCATAGATTTTGTTCATGAGCATAATAATGAGATCATACCTCTAGTTCTCAGAGAACCAAGCAGAAAGTTAGTGCTCGGTTACTGAGTTCCTCCTGTTCCTGAGAGGTAGTCAGGCAGCATCATCAGGAAGACAGAGGTTAACAGCCACATAGGCAGTGATCTACAGCGGCGGTCCCCAGACTTTTGGCACCAGGGGTTGGTTTCATGAAAGACAATTTTTCCATGGACTGGGCGGGGGATGGTGGCGGGGAGGGGTTCGGGATAATTCAAGCACATTACATGTATTGTGAACTTTATTTCTATTATTATTACATTGTAATATATAATGAAATAATTACACAGCTCACCATAATGCAGCATCAGTGGAGCCCTGAGCTTGTTTTCCTGCAACTAGACAGTCCCATCTGGGGGCGATGGGAGACAGTGACTGATCTGACAGGAGGCGGAGCTCAGGCGGTGATGCGAGCGATGGGGAGCCGCTGTGAATACAGATGAAGCGTTGCTGGCTTGCCTGCCACACAGCAGGTTCCTAACAAGCCACGGATCAATACCAGTCTGCAGCCTGGGGGCTGGAGGACC
>CAUYPO010003444.1:0-13645 GCA_963574435.1 Cheirogaleus major | reverse complement strand
CCTCTTACAAGCAACTCCAGAACACGAGGGGTGAGGTGACTGGAGAAGGGGAACAAGTGCAGAATATGTCCAGAAGCCAAATTTGAATTTGGCTTAGGAAATGTCCTTAGGAAAGACTTCCCCCTGGAATCAAGTTTTCCTTGGACTTGGACACCACAGTGACATCCATTAGTTACTGGCAATGGGAGGGTCCAGGGCTCCTCTCACCTGAGTCCTGAACCAGCACTGTGGGCCTGGGAATGCCCACCTCCCTGCCAGGGCACCAAAGAGGGCAAGCCCTTCAGAGTGAGCTGCTGTCATTGCTGATACATTTGTCAATTTGGGTGCCGGCTGAAAGCCAGGGTGGCCACAGACAGGGACTCCAGGAGGGAACACACCTGGAGTACTGTCTTGGCTCACAGGGGGCAGAAGTGGCCCGAAATCTCCAGGAACCCTAAAGACCAAGCAGGCTTTCCCTTGAGAGAGCCTCCGAGGGCTGCGGTGGGAGGAAGCCTGGAAGGCCAGACAAGGCCAAGTACAATCCCTGGAGTGTGGTAGATCCTAGGAGACAAAGTGCTCCTGGAGGAAGCCCGCCACAATCACACCACTGGTCTGTGCCCAGGTGGAACGGGTGTGTGCGGTGAAGTTCAAGAGAGAAAGTCAAAGCCTACAAAGGGAAAACTATCAGTGCTGAGGATTCAGAGACAAGCCACATGTTTTAGCAAACGCTTGGGTCAAGCCAACTCTCCCTGGCCGCACACAGCTAGAAGACACAATCGCATGAACTGAACCAAAAGCAAGGCAGGCCCCCACCTCAAACCTCTGCACAAGTGGCAGCTGGCTGGGCTGAAGCAAAAGACCATAGCTCACATCTGTTCCAGTCAGGATTAGGGACAAGAGCTGGCTGCAGAGGTGGCATGGGTCTGGTTAGCTGCAACCATCCCAACCAGGCTCGGTTCCTGAGCAGACCAATGGACTTGGCCTTCCCACAGTCTCCCTGAGAGACGAGAGGGCAGACATCCCCAGAAGTAATATATGTAAAGGAAAACAAAATCTCAGGACCACGCCCAACTCCTCATGCAAAAGGGAAGGTCGAACCTGGAGGCCCCGTCACGCGGCACCTCCTTCCACAGGAAGACTGTTCCTAACGTCGCCCGTCAGCCAGAGCCCCACGGGAAGGGAAAAGGCCTGACGCATCTGCAAGGCTTGCCCCACAGATCATTCATAAGGAAATTCCTCACTGGCCTCCCACGAACAAGGACATGCAAGTTGTAAGTGTGCATCTGCAGGCTGAGTCCAGCTCCTAAAACTAAGGTCTGTTCAATTCCACACTAATAATTGGGTTACAAGTTTATCTTCCCAGGTGCAGAGCAGAGACAAGACAAGATCATTCTTCCACCTACCCAGAGACATCGACATAATTGATGCTTCCTTCACTCCCGTTTTGCCTCTAACATTTGCTTTATCTCACGTAAAATGCAGATTTCCTGGGCCTCCCAAGAATGTAAGCGTCTGTCTCACAGCACACCCCTCCTCTTTTTCCCTTTTGTATGCCCTATCTCCTTTAAAAACCGAGCTCCCAAATCCCACTTCAGACAAACGGTCACAGATTCGCCTGTGGTTTGTGTTTTCCCCTGGTGCATCCTCAACCTTTGGCTCAATAAATCTCTACTGACTGAGATACTCACCGCCTCCGTCACTTATGCTGGGTTGTCACATACAGCCACCTACAAGCTTTACAGCTATTGGATACACGATGCCACGGGACATGGAAGAGTTAGGAATAGGTCACTGCTAATCAATGAAACAGCAGTGGAAATAAACCCACAGTTCACTCAAATTTTGACATTAGCCTACAAGTGCTTTAAAAAATCATACTGAGAGTATTAAAGAGAAAGAGAAAGATAACTAAATTGATTTGTTCTAAAAGATGAAACAGAAAATCACAGGATTATAAGACACAGCAATAGGGGACTATACTATAAACGATTTCTCTAACACCATACTTCTCACACCAAATGTGTGGGTTTTTCCACACAAACCAATTCTCCAACTCTCTGGACACCAAGTGGGGATCCAACAATTCAACACAATCTGACACCCCACGTGGAGTTCAGGCAGAACTTCCAGGTCGACAGCTCAGTGCCACAGACTGCTCTCACTTCAGATAGCAATCCACAGTCTGGGCCACCTGCACTTCTGACTGACCAGCTATAAGTCAGGGGTTCCCAAGACCTCCTCCTCTGAATTTGCTACAACAGCTCACAGAACACAGGCAAAGATTTTACTTACTACTATCAGTGTACTTACTATAAAGGAGGCAACTCAGAAACAGTCAAATGGAAGGGATGCACAGGGCAGGCTACGGACAGAGGAGTTCAAGCCTCCACACCATCTCTGGGCACCACTCTCCTCACATCTCCATGTGTTCACCGATTAGAAAGCTCTCTGAACCCCACAGTTTATGGGTTTTATGGAGGTTTCACTGTGTAGGTATGATTGTTTAAATCATTGGCAATTGGTGACTGCCTCGATCTTGAGCCTCCTTATGGTCCCTTGAGGCTGGGGACGGGGGCTGCTGCCTTCATGTTTCCAATGATCAGCCACAGTTATCTCATTAGCCTGCAAAAAGATACTCTTCCACTCCTCAGATACCAAGGGTCCCAGGCTCTTGTCTTAGGAAGGAGACGCAGTCTTCCCCCAATATCTGAGGGGAACTGATTCTAGGAAACCCTCTTCCACAGGATAGCAAAATCCAAGGATCCCCTTGTCCCTTACATAAAATGGCACAGCATTTGCAAATAACCTATGCATATCCCTCTATATACTTTAAATCATCTCTACATTATTTACACCTAACACGATTAAATGCTATCTTCATGGTTGTCACATTATTAGTTTTTAAATTTTTTTACCATATTTTATTTTTCATTTTGTTTTTTCAAGTATTTTCAATCTGCGGTTGGTTGAATCACTGAATGCAGAAGCTGCAGATACAGAGGGCCAACTGTACTAAGACCCCAAAAATACTCCCCTCACCCCTATCACTCAGGAAATTACAAATGTTTTAGGAGCTCTGTGCCAGGCACTGGGGAAAACAACCAAATATATATTTCATAATATCAAAGAATGCTAATCAATAAAACAGAAGAAGAAGTAAACCACAGTCCACTAAAATGCTGGTGTTAGTATACACATGCTGTAAAATAATTATAACGAAAATATTAAAGAGAAAAGATAAAATCAATTTTTTAAAGATGAAAACTACCGATAGAGAAACAAACTCTATAAAGAGAATCAAACGAACATTCTAGAACAGAAAAACAAAATATTAGAAATTCAAAAATTCACTTGGATGGCATTAACAGCCAACCAGACTCAGTAAAACAGGAAATTAAAAAATACGAAGATAGGTCTATAAAATATATACAAACTGATACCCACAAAAATAAATAGAAGAGAATGAAGAAAACAGGTAAAGAAGATGAATAAATAGAGGGCAGTCCAATGTGTAGCACACGTGAAACTGGAGTCCCACAGGGATAGGGCAGAGAAATGAAGAGAGGAAATATTGGAAGAGTTATTGGGATAGAAATGTTCCAATATGAATGAAAGGTATCAACCCCAAAACTTAAAAAGTTCAGCAGTTCCAAGGCAGAATGATGCAAGGAAAACCAATCTTAGACACACCACAGTTGCACTATCGGAGAAAAGTGAAAAATCTTAACAGCAGCCAGAGTGGAAAAAAGACAGTCGTTTAATAGCAACAGTCCAACTGCTGGTCATCTTTCAAGAGAAACTGTGAAAAACAAAAACCAAGAGAACAATAGCTTCAAAACGGTGAAGGAGGAAGCAATACCAAGCACTCTAGTCTACAGACGTGAAAATATTCTTCACAAATGAAGGCAAAATGAAGATGACTTCAGACAACAGCTGGGATATGTTGTTACCAGGAGACCAGATCCACTACAAGAACTGCTGAGTTGATAACATATTTAGAAATAAAACACACCACAAGAGCCCAAAGCAGGGGAGGCTTTGCAAGGTGGAAACCGTTACGGTAGCGTCAGGGAGTGCAGACTTCTAGGGGAAAAGTATTGCAAGAGATGAGGAGGGATGGCCATTTCAGGACCAAAAGTATTTTTGAAACTCAGAGGGCATTTTCTGACCATAGTGGCATTAAGCAAAAAGTCACTCACAGAAAGATAACTAGAAAATCTTCACGTTTGAAAATTAAGAACACTTCCAAATGATAAATGAGCCCCCAAATCATTCCCAATAGAAATAAACAAACATTTTGGACAAAGTGATAATTAGAAACGACATACGCAAACCCTACATAACTAGCGACCTGGAGGGAATTTCAGTAGAGCCCTGAAAGCGTCGATTAGAAAAGGAAGAATGGTTGGAAACCAATGTCTAGTTTTCTACTTCCTAACAGTAAGAAAAGGACAGCAAATTACGCCCTATGCAAACAGCCCGAAAAGAATAATAAACAGCAGAAGGTGGAAGGGGTTAGGGGAGCTGCTAAGACCCCAGGCTTGGAGGGCAAAGGCGGCTTGGACTAGGCGGGTATGGGGCTAGCCTAGGACTCCGCAGAGAGCGGCACTGCAAGGGGAGTGGGGGGGGTCTGGGACCCTCAGGGGAGCGGTGTTCCCAGGGGAGGGGAGGGAACTGGGCCTCCGAGGCAGTGGGGCAGAAGAAGGCAAACCCCAGCCCCGCCTTGAGGGACGCTGCCCCAGAACCTGACCTGGACCCTGGTCCAGTGCTCTGTGATGGCCACACCTAGAGCTTCTGAGACGCCCTGGCTGCGACCCGCCCCCTTTCTGGAACCTTCCGCAGCTGCTGTCTACCCCACCCCGCCAAGCACAAAGCGCCCTCCCCTCACTGGCTCTCCAAGGTTGGCGGGGTCCCTTCAGGGACTCTGAGGGGAAAATTCCTCTCAAGGAAATCCCGGCTGCCCTGGCTAGGTCCCCGCACCTCTCAGGAGTGCTGGGGAATGTTCTAGAAGCCCAGGGCCCTGGCAGCAGGAGGAATGGAAAGCCTCTGCTCCTCAGGACACCTGTCGGTTCCACCCACACCCTGCAGCCTCTGAGGGCTCCCCTGGGGATCTTAGCCCCACCCTGTCCCTCAGCCCCCTCTCCTGGGGGATCCTACCTTCCCCAGTCCCTCAGTCCCCTCTCTTCCGGGGTCCCAGGAAGCCCCTTCTGTCAGGAACTGACCCAGATGACCTCCGGAGTCAGCCCCTGAAACCTCCTTGTCTCTGGCTTCTCTCTTTCCCTGTGGTCTCTGCACACACCGGTTCCCCTGCACCTTCCGCCATGAGTGCAAGTCCCCCGAATCCCTCCGCAGGTGCTGCTGTCCTGCTTCTTGTGAGCCCTGAGAACCGAGAGCCAAATAAACCTCTTGCCTTTGTGCATTACCCAGCTCAGGCGTTCCTTTATAGCGGTGCAAACGGACTACGACATGTTTAGTAATCGCAATATGGAAAGCGTCTATCAGAGAAATGAAGCCAAACACAATCATCGATAAGTGTGAATGGCTTCAGCATTGAACAAAAAGATTTACATGGAGTTCCTCAGCAAGAACACACTACATAAAGTGAACAAGAGACACACCTGAAACACAGTGATTCACGAAGACTGAAATAAAAGGATGTAAAAAGTACCTGATATCAGAGACCAAATGTGGACTAAAAAATACGTGTATTGCTGAAAACCACAATTCACCATGAAGCTGTGACAGTTATTATGAGTGTCTATGCACAAAATGACACAGCAACCACCTGAAGATGTGAGGAGACACAGACAGAAACACACAAATAAGAGGCAGAAACTGGTCACCTGCATTTGCATTCCCAGGGCATCAGGAACCCTGTTATCCTCTCCAGGGCACCCCAAAGTAGATGTGCAGGAAGCATCTTTTGAAGGGAACATTGAAAGGCGGTGCCAGGCCTTAAATGGGGGTTTCTTTCACTGCCTCGCCTTGCAGTGAAGGGCACAAGCAACATTAATTTTTTCCTCAAAGATTGATGTGGATGGTCTGTTGCCGCAGGCTTCATTTTCAACATCATCTCGTCCCCTCTTAAAATGAAACTATACATTTGTAAACTGGCGATTTCTTTGGAGGTAGTGTCCTCACACTCTGCGTCCCTCACACACCACCTCCCCATCTCCAAGCTTTCATGTGACCACCTGCTGGACACCTGCTTAGAGAGCTCCCCGGGAGGTTTCCATTCTCTTTGTATCCAGGGCTCCCAAGGCTTCTTCACTTTCATGCTCATCTACATCTGATCTCTAAGAGCTTGTTATAATTTTAGCTTGTGAGGTCTCCTCATACCCACTTTTCACTGCATTCATTGCCTGCTCCTCTGGTCTGCCCAGGGCAATAGCTTCAGGGCCACATCTCTCAAGGAAGCATGGGCCACCCTGGAGTTCTGTTCACCTGGCTTCCTTGCACCCTCAGCTTCCTGGTGGGCTGAGAGGTTATGCGTCTGTAGGTTATCCAGCTTTCTCTTGTCGTTGCTGCTGTTAGGGTGGGAGAGATGTTCTCTTGTGGCTTTCTATTTCCTAGCCGGACAAACTGAAAAAAGATGAGGCAAAAGTAATTCTCAAATGCACGATGAGGGCCCACCACACATTAAAAAGTATGCTCTACAGACCTGGCCATTGAAACAATGGTGGTAGACCATGAACTGACAGACAAAACAGTGGAAAGTACACAAACAATCCACAAAGAGACCAGATGCATATGATGGAGACATCTCAAATCAACAGGAGGAAGGGTGAACGTTACAATAAATCTTGTTGAGATAACTGAATAGGCATCAGGAAAAAAATAAAACTTTGCTGGACAAGCTCCAGGTAGATCACGGATTACTGTCTTTATAAAGGGCTTGAGGGAGTGATTTTGGTTCTTCTGTCCCTCTCACTACGTGAGGACACCTAGATGGTGCCGTCTATGAGGAGTAGACCCTCACTGGACACCAAACCTGCCGGCACCTTGATCTTGCACTTCCGGGCTCCACAACTGTGAGAAATACATTTCTGTTGTTTGTAAATGATACAGTCACAGGAATTTTGTTATAGCAGCCCAAACAGACTAAGACACATGGTTAAAAACAGACACTTGCTTGGCAAAAATACCAAGACTGATATTAAATGGGAAAAAGGGTTTTTTGGAAATTTTATCACTGACAAAGACTAATCTCACCATACATAAAGAGATCGCCAGGAAAATGGGCAATAGACATCAGTAGAGAGATCACAGAGAAAGGAATACAAATATCCACTAGAAATATAAAAATTTGCTCCACCTCACTCATAATTAAAGAACGTAAATTTAAAATCTACCAGGACATGATCTGCATCTATCAGATTACTGAAAATCTAAAGGTTGAATAAGAATACTTTTCCACAGTGCCATGGAAACAGGCACTCACTCCTCAATTAGGAGAGGACAAAATTGTCCAAGGGAGACGGAGCACCTGGGCTGCAAATACATCTAACCTCTGACTTTCAATCTCAGTTCTGGAAAGTTGCCCTTCTGGAAGAGCTGTATGTGTGAGGGATGACATTATGGACAATTGCAGTGTTGTGTATGTGAAAGTTGATTTCCCAAAGTGGATTATTCTTGTCACACCCAATTAAATCAGAGTCGAGGGATTGGGGAAAAGCACTCAGGCCCACAGCACGTACTCCAAGAATTATTTGCAACCTGGCCTGCTGAAACAGCTGCTGTAACCCTGAGGCCGGTTTTGCCCACTGCCGTCACTCACCAAGCTGAGCTGGCCAGCTCCGGAACCCTGCATAGCGCCCATGAGCCTTCTTTCCATCAACGTGTAACATTTCTCTAATAAAACCCCCAACCTTCTCTTTGTTCTTTGGACATACCGAACACTACCCTGTTCTGTACCTATGCCCCAGATTGCAATTCTGTTTCTCCCCCGGCCGAAATTTTAAGATTCATCCCCATATTGTATTTTGATTTTGACATGTAAAATATAAAAACACTGTGAACAACACAAACGTTCACTAAAGGAGGACATTTAAACAAAGGATAGTACATCCAGGCCACGGAATATAATGCAACCACATTAAAAAAATTAGAAATGAATGTGAAAGCTGTGCAGGTGTTAACAGGGACCATCTCCTCAGAGGGCGGTGGGGAGAACGGAAGGTGGAGGACGGTCCCTGCGGAAAGTCCTCTGGTGTCACAGAAAAGGGAAAATCGGAATATACATCCAGATGGGCTGTGTCACAATCCGGGAGAGCTCCCTGAACAGTGGGGACGGCGGCCCCGTCACACCGCTTCCTACCCGCGCTCTTGGTGCGAGGAAGCCATCAGACCGACCCCTGCCGGGGCGTGGGCGACTGAGGGGGCAGCGGGGGGCGGTGGGCGGCTGGGGTAGACGCAGAGGCGCAGGCAGGCGCGTCCTGGGGGCAGGGAACAAGTCCAGGAGGAGCAGGCAGGCTGGGAAGGGACCTGCGCCCCCACATCCCGCGGCCCCAGTCCTCAGCCGCCCCCTGCCGGGCCGCAGGGAGACAGGCTGCAGGGCGGGGCGACGGGGGGCCGGGGAGGGGGGGAGGGAACTGGGGGAAGGTTCCAGAAGGAGCCAGGGTAGCGCCAGCGCCAGGAGGTGGCAGTGTGCGGAGCCAGGACGGGCGCTGGGACGCTGTTATCTCTGCTGATGCCGGTGGGCGCCCCAAGGCGGGGGCCTCAGGCCAGCCCTGGGTGGGGGTTGACGGGGGAGGGATGAAGGGGGGCCGGGATGGAGGTGCGGAGACAGAGGCTGTAGGGTGAGCCGGGACAGGGGTGGGGAGACCCAGAATGAGGGGACAGGGGTGGGGAGACCCAGAATGAGGGTTGGGGATCTGGAGTGTGGGGTGGGCCCGGGTGGGGACTAGGGTGTCAGGGGTCCTGGGGTGAAAGGTGAGGGGGCCGCAGTTGGGGGCGCCAGGGATAGGGACTGTGGGGTCAGGGGTTCTGGGGTGCGGGGGTGAGGGGAGGCCCGGGGGGGTTGAGGGGAGGTCCGGCGTGGGGGTGAGGGGTTCCCGGGGTGAGGCGCCCGGGGTGGGGGGCCGCATCGCTGATGTGAGGCCGGCCTCCCGCCCAGAGCCTGGTGCCCACTGAAGAGATGGCCCTGCTAGCCTTGCTCCTGGTCGTGGGCCTGCCTCTGGTGCAGGCAGAAACCAACAGCACTGCCAGACAAGGTTAGTCCCTGCGCGCTGGGCCGGGGAGTAACCCGGTTGCCAGGGCAGAGCAAGGCGGGGCGTGCTCAGGCGTCTGGGGGCACAGAGCCCAGGGGGCCGCACAGCCTGGGTGCCTCGCGGGGGCCTTCCCATTGGGGTTGCTCCAGTCGGGGCCCAGAGCCCCTCTATCCTTAGCGGCGCCACATCCCGGGAGTGGTCAGGCTGGCAGCGAAGGCTGGCCTGGCCTCTTGGGCCTTCCAGTGCTGCCTGAGGACCAACTGGAAGAGATGCCAGGGACAAGCAGCTTCTTCCCCAGAGCTAGTGTGACTCCGACCCAAGAGAGCCTACTTCCCGGGGAGCAGGGCCTGGGGACAAGGGGGGTGGGCCAGGAAGGGGGTGACGAGGCACCTGGGAGCGGGCACCGAACTCCGGGGTCTCTTACATGGAACGCATCTTCTGTGAGCAGCTGGGGTTGCGGTGGATGTGCGTGTGTCACTGCGTGTCTGGGCGAGAGGTGCGTGTTTTGGGGTGTGTGTGCATGCGTGCAGGCGCCTGAGAGAGACTCTGTAGGTGGAGGAGGGAACCCCCAGGAGCAAAGACAGAGAACTGAGGAGGCGAAACCGGGTGGGAACGATGGGAGCTGCTGAGGTCCTACCTTCCTTCCTTCTTCCTCATAGGGGCAGTACGGCTGCGGTGCCACGTTTGTGAGCAAGAGAACGACTTCAACTGCCAGAACTCAATGCAATGTGAAGCAGCTGATCAGTTTTGTGCTATGGTTGCCGTCAGTGAGTACTGTCGTTCATGTTCGGGGGCCCGCAGCAGATGGGTAGAATCCTTTCAGGAATCAGGGTCTGTCTAGTTTTCTTCAACAGAAAATAACTAATAAAACATGACTTTCTTTTTCTTTTAACCTGGAAGAGCAAAATTCTGAGAGGCTGGGGACTGCGGGGGTCTGGCCAGTGTAGGGTGGCATCCTCAACAGTGGATAACGATGAAATACTGGGGCATAGTGTCGACAGGAAAAAAGCCAAACTCTGTAAAATAATTTTGAAGAGATTTATTCTGAGCCAAATTTGAGGACCATGACCCGGAGCCACGCCCAAGAAGTCTTGAGCAGTGGACTCCATGTGGTTAGGTTACAGTTTGGTTTCATACGTGTCAGGGAGACAGGGGTTACAGGTAAAGTCATAAATCAATATGTGGGAGGCATACAATGGTTTTGCCCAAAAAGGTGGTACATCTCGAAGCGGGGGGGCTTACAAGTTATAGGTGAGTTTAAAGAATTTTTGGCTTGTAATTGGTTAACGACATAGATTTGTTGTGTAAATTGAGGACCTGCAGGTTTGTCTTGCATACCCATAGGCCTGTTGATGGGTTACAAAGGATGTCCCCAAGAAGGGAGGGGGCATGATGAGGCATGTCTGACCTCCCACCTCCTGGCAGACAATTCAGTTTTAGGATATTCCTTTGGCCATGAGGGGGTCCATTTAGTAAGCCTGTAGGGGCGGGGGTGAGCCTTAAAATTTCACTCTACTTAACAGTTTCCCCCTTTTGGCCAAGATCTGTCAGAGGCAGCATCTATGGCCAAACTTTCATTTTGTCCCATCCCTTGCCAGGGCGGTGTGGCTACCTGCCCTGGGTCCATCTAGTCCCTCGGTGGGACCCTTGTGGCCAAGAGGACTGAAGAGCCAAACCTGGGGCATACAGCCAATGAAATAAGCCAAACAGGACTGGAGGTAGACAGGCACTCATTAATACTCTAAAATCTTTTAGATGACATGAGAGTAAAATGCAAACTATCAAAGGCAAAGCTGCAAAACTAATTTACCTACAAGTATTGAGGTGCTATAGTCTTGGGTTTAGTGGTAGACTTGTAGCAAATATAAGCATCATTAACATTTAAGCTAAGGGAATTTTAGAGACTTTTATTGTGTCACAACATTTCAGTCTCTTTAGTAATTTATATTAAGGTGGCTGATAAATTACTCATTATATTTCCTTTTGTATAAATCTATAACTGATAAAAATTATACTCAGTAAGTTCTAAGTCTATAGGAAGCAGGAAAAAAAATCTTTCATGACTGGGATGGATATCTGTAGCATGTGGCCTGAAAAGACAAAGTACTTCATTTAGTATTCCTTTAGGCTTTTGTGTGTCCCTCCCTTGATCTGGAGGGTCTAAACTAATTCAATCCCTCAGAACTGGCCCTTACAATCTGACACGCCCCCTCTTCTGCGATATACCCTGGGCATAGAGGGAGGATATTTGAACAGGGTTTTGGCAGATCCCATAGTTCTAAGGTCCCAGAGATCAGGTAAACTTGCTACTTGAAATTTGTCAGGACTCTGGAAAACAAAAGAATTAGTGATGTTTTAAATAAAGAGTCTTTTTATGAAAATTTAGTTCCGTCTGATGAGGTCGCGTTAGCTGTACTTATGGTCATATCAGTTTTTTTATTAAAGTTAAAGTCCTGGAGACTTGTTTTGTTTTAGTCCAGTGGTATATAATCTCAAAAGTTATCAGAAACCAGTATTCAAGTGGATTTGTCAATCCTTTCCATGACTTTTACTTGAAGAAGCCGACTTTGGACTTAGCCAGAAAGAACCACTTTCTCAGATGAATCAAAGTAAAATAATAAGTTTTAAAAGATGATAAAACTTGCACCAGCCATGATTAGAGACAATTGACAAACCAAATTGGTTATTTTGTGACATATAGCAATTTACATAATAACCGTAATTATTACTGATAATACACACGAAGACATGTCAATATTTTATAATACTAGAATATATATTAATAACATCCAAGTACAGCCCAAAGAAAGTTAAACACCATTTCATATTTGACAATGTTCCCTGCATGCTTTTGACACACCAAATAAATCTAATGTCTGTCTTAGACTTTTAGTGATCCTAATGTATAAAAAGCTAGTTTAAGGTCAAAAGGCTGGATTTAGAATTTCAGTTTTGGAAAGGTTGTCAGATATCAAAGGCTTAAAACATTTGTTCATATACAATCACAAACCACTATAAAGTAATTTATTCAACCAAGAGAGATAGTCATCAAAAGATTCTAAAGGTGATAAAGTTATATGGGTATAAATCTTAATCCTTTTAAAGTTTAGTTTTTCTAGTTAGTCAAAACCTAATAAGGTGCACAGGGATTATCTGATAAAGCATAAAATCTTTGTTTCTTTTAGGTCAATTACCAAAATTTAAAAAAAAACCTTTTGTAGTACATTTTTTTTTATATTTAAAAGGAAACAAGCATGTTATAGAATCAAAATGAGAACATTGTATCATTTTATTAAGAGTAAATTAATATTAACAGAAATCTTTGTTTTAGCCAAAACTCCTTAATAAATTCCCTTTTATAAACTTTATCTCAACCTGCATGTACCATATACTATCTGCAAAACATACCTTAAAACTTTCGGTTTTGTCCTAACATTCCCTTTTCCTAAATAACCAGTCATTTTAGGACAGAAATTCCATACAAGATCCTTTCTTTACATTATTATTTCTGTTCAACCTTTCTTACCAAAAATATATTTCTATATTCATTGCCTTTTTACATCTTTTGCTTACTCACAGGTGGAATTTTGTTTTTATTGTCTTTCTAAATTTATTTTGTTCAGCCTTTAAATAACCACTGAATTAGACAAAGTTATGTATATTTTAATAAGAACACATTCTGTTTTATAATTTTTCTTATTAAAAAATCTTATTCTTTGGTACACCTTATATATAATGATACACATCGACTAGAATTATTATTTTTAGTAACTTTAAATTTTAGTGAAAGCTTAAAAAGTAGAAAGTCATGAATTGTTCAACGTAAGACACTAGTCATGACACAAGATTGCAGGTTAGTATAAAATTATAGCCAAATTAATGATTCAAATATATATATCTTTTTTTAATTGCAAAAATCCTATCTTTTTGAGAAAGGAGACTCAGTTTCTCAAACAAGTATAAGACCTAATAGAAGACTGCAGTACAAGTTAATAAGGAAGCTGAATCTGTGTCTTTCTTTCCTTCCCTTCCTTTTTGCGGTTTATTAAAAGGTGAATAAAAATCTTGTTATTCCTGTTAATATCATGTGACAATTTAGTTTCAAAGAGAAAACCAAATTTCATTATATTAGTGTATTAATGATAAAGTTAATTTTAATAAAATCTTATAAACAAACTATCTAATTTTAACCAATTTGACTGTAAGTTAAGACTTTTATAAACCTTCTATAACCTTTACCTTTTATACCCACTTAATTTTTAATGATCATTTACATATTGAATAAGTACTTTCAAAAACCAATAAATTAAACAAAATTATCTTTTAACAAAACTAATACTTATGTTGTATAACATTTTTATTAAAATAATTTTTTGTATAGAGTTGTTTCTCTTTCCTCTAGAAGTTTTAATTACATGTACTAATCATAATGTCAACTCTTAGAAAAACCTAGGAAG
>CAUYPO010003443.1:0-80196 GCA_963574435.1 Cheirogaleus major | reverse complement strand
TCCATTGTTGGGATACTTCACTTAGTAGAATGGATTCCAGCTCTATCCATGAAAATACAAGCGGTGCTATATCACCATTGTTTCTTATAGCTGAATAGTACTCCATGGCATACATATACCACATTTTATTAATCCACTCATGTATTGATGGGCACTTGGGTTGTTTCCACATCTTTGCAATTGTGAATTGTGCTGCTATAAACATTTGGGTGCAGATGTCTTTTTTATAGAGTGTGTTTTGTTCTTTTGGGTAGATGCCCAGTAATGGGATTGCTGGATCAAATGGTAGATCTACTTGTATTGCTTTAAGGTATCTCCATATTTCTTTCCCCAGAGGTTGCACTAGTTTGCAGTCCCACCAGCAGTGTAGGAGTGTTCCTATCTCTCCGCCATCCACGCCAACATTTATTATTTGGGGACTTTTTGATAAAGACCATTCTCACTGGAGATTGTGATATCTCATTGAAGTTTTGATTTGCATTTCTCTGATGATTAGAGATGTTGAGCATTTTTTCAGATGATTTTTGGCCATTATTCTGTCTTCTTTTGAAAAGTTTCTGTTCATGTCCTTTGTCCACTTTTTGATAGGGTTGTTTGATTTTTTCTTGCTGATTTTCGTGAGTTCTAAATAGATTCTAGTTATCAGCCTTTACCAATATGTAGCATGTGAAAATTTTCTCCCATTCTGTAGGTTTTCTGTTTGCTCTCGTGACAGTTTCTTTGGCTGTGCAGAAGCCTTTTAGTTTGATCAGGTCTCATTTATTTATTTTTGTTGTTGCTGTGATTGCCTTTGGGGTCTTCTTCATAAATTCTTTGCCTAGGCCAATATCTAGAAGGATATTTCCAACAAATTTTTAACATTACTTTAATTTTAGACAGATATGTAATTTGTGTTGTAGGTTGATTATTTTAAATAGCATATAGTAGCATCTTGTTTTTTAATCCAACACTGGAGGTTTTAACTTTACATAATATCATTTAACCAGTTTATATATTTTTTTAGATCATTGATATACTTATATCTGGCAAATTGTTTTTTGATTTCTATATTTTTAGGCTTCTACATTTTGTTGTTTTTTCCATTCTACACTGTTTGACCTTTTCCATTTTTCTGCATTTTGTATTTCTCTAAATATTGCTTAAATAAAAATAGTATCTCTTGACTTTCTCTAAATGGAGAAATTACTTTTACTTCTCTGCCTTGCCTATGGTCTTAATTGTTAAAAATATGATATTTATGAGTCATATTTCAGTTAAAATTAAACTTTCACATAGTATGTCTTCTTTGAACAAATTTTGAAATTTGTATTTATTTTGTAAACATATTCTCATATAATTGCATTTTATATAGGTTTCATTCCACTTTCATTCCTCTTTTCAAAATATTTTACTATGAACTATTTCAAACATACAGAAAAGACATAATAATAGCTAATATCTCCAGAGCAATTACAATGTAACTGAAACTATTCTAAGTACTTTAAAATAAAAATTTAATTCTCAATTAACTTTTGAGATAGAAAATAATTTTATTTCCATTTTATAGAGGAGGAAACCAGGGCATAGAGACGTTATACCATTTGCAAAAAGTCATGCAGCTAAAACTGCAGAGCTCATGTTCAAATCTAAGCTCTCTGTCTGCTGTGCTACACTCCCCACCCTGCCATTAAGCCTTCCACTGCAGGAGATATGGAAGCACCTCCATTCAAGAGTTTATCGTATTTGTGATTCTTTTCATTTACGATTTATTTTTTATTTTTTTAATGAACTTTTCTTTCACCATTTCTGCCTATTTAATTTTTTTTACACTTCTTTGGTGTCCAAACTATACTTATTTCAAAGTTCTATATTTTTTATATTATCTGCTTTGAGTTAATCTTCAAATTATTGATTATAATTTTATTGGCTCTCTACCTTAGGTTACTTTTCTTTATGGGTTTTGTGTTTTGTGAGATTTTTTAAAATAATATAAGTTGGAAAGTATTTTTATTTTTGTAACTTCCCATGCATTCTCTCTCCTCCTCCTCTTTCTCCTCTTCACTCTGTCCCCACCCCTATTTCATCTAGAACTTTTTGCCTTTAAGAACCAGGCCCTTTCTGTTGAAGAGACTCTCACTGAGTACTTTTGGTGACCTCACAATGAGTTTATGTTAAAAAAGAAATAGGAAGTAGCTTAGGGAACCTCTCATTGTCCACACAAACACTCATCTGTGTCCTAGAGCTTCAAACACTAAAATTCACAACAAACCACAGAGAGAATCTCAAAACTAGATAAATCTGTGAAAGCTAAATATTTGGCTGTTACAATGCAATTAGCATTCCTCTCCCCCTCCCAAGATGTAATTGAGTAGATTTGCTATTATCCAATATGAAACATCTAGTCTATGGGACAAGATATACTTACCACTCTACTTTAGATTAAATCTATATATGGGCTAGGATGGTCTTCGGCTCCAGGATGGCTCAAGGACAAACTGTTGCTCTGAGCAATAACCAAAGTTACAGTAGATTTACATGGCATGAGCCATAGCATCTATTAAATACAGAGATTATAATTCAATTCAGCAAGCCCACTATTGGGTATCTACCCAAAGGAAAAGAAGACTGCATCAAAAGACACCTACATGCAAGTGTTTATTGCAGCACAATTCATAATTGCAAAGATGTGGAATCAACCCAAATGTCCATCAATTCATGAGTGAGTTAATAAAAGGTGGTATAGGTATACCATGGAGTACTACTCAGCCATAAAAAAGATGAAATAATACCTTTTGCAACAATCTGGTTGGAAATGGAGACCATTCTTTTAAGTTAAGTATCTCAAGAATAGAAACACAAACACCGCATGTACTGACTATTAAATTGGACCTAACCAAAGAGCACACATCTGCACAGAGGGAAGTAAATCTCAATAGAAATTAACCAAGGGGGAGGGGGGATGACGGGAGGGAAATACACCAACCTAATGGGTAATATGAAGACTATTTGGATGACAGGCATACCTATAGCTCAGGTTCAACATTACAAAAACGATCCATGTAACCTAAAACATTTGTATCCCCTTAATATTTTGAAATATAAATAATAAATAAAAGATAAAAACAAAAAATAATACAGAGATTACAGAAGTTGCTTTTCTTTTTTTTTTTATTTCAGTATATTATGGGGGTACAAATGTTTAGATTATGTGTGTTGCTTTTCTTAAAGAAGAGTTATGAAGGTGTCAAGTTTTGTAAATACCTCTTGGCACACCTATGTGTTCCTGACTTTTAATTTTGATTCACATTTCAGTATCATTTACATATTTGTTTTAGTTTATATTTGTTTGGTCAGAGCCTGATTATCTCTTCAATGTGCTGTGAGTATACCCATCTATCCTATATTCCCCTTAGATTAAAAAAAAAAAACATTTGGTAATTTCTGGCCTATAGCAATTATTAATCACAAAGCTGATAATATCCACTGTATTTATGTTTTGAATCTACATATATTTATTCCCTAATATTCCACAAACAGAACTGTGGTCCAAGAAAAATTAATGACTATATAATTTGCTGATAAATGTACTAGGAACTAAAAAATGTTAGCATACATATCAACTTTGACTGGAATCATCTAGATTGGCTAGACCAGATGTCTGAACTGCCGTGCACAAGTGCCCAAATTTATAGCTCTAGTTGTGTGACATGAGGTACACATTTTCATAAAGGGCCACAGGCTTTTATAGAGCAAGCAAATGATTCTCCTGGAGGAAAACTAAAGGTGCTTGTTTTATAAAAATAAATGTTGGGCCAAACGTTCATCCTTTATTATTTTCCCATAGGAGTTTTACAAGATGAGAATCTGGCATTTATTAGCAGGTCATTTGGGGGTCGGTGGCTGTGGGAACCCAGACTCTTTGTCTGCATTTTATCTTCACCATATGATTTTGGTATGAGTATTTAAGTCTCATAAAGTATAATATTCATGAATATTTAATAATTACATTTTTTAAATAACACAAATTAAATCACCTGTTATCCTGTTCTATTACCAATAAAGACTCATTTAATTCTTCATTAGGGACTTTAAAAATATTTGTGGTTTGAGCACTCATTTAGTTTTGGGTGTACATGTGTGTGTGCCTGTGTATGGGGGGGTGTCTATGTCTATATGCCAGTATGCTGCAAAAGATTTCAACTATTGAATATGATTTTACCTTTTCTTTCCTTAGTTGAATGCTTTGAATGAACAAGTAACTTTAGATTCCATGTAAAATTTTTAAATGCTTTTAAAATAAATAATATACTTGTAGGCAGAAAGTGTATTTGCTAAACCGCCAGATAATCAGATAGATCTATACTAAAATATTTCCACTACATTAGGAGAGTCAGCCAAGTCTACCAGGATAAACTAAGTAGAAAGATAAGGCTATTGTTAGAAAATGATTCATCAAAGGTATGTAGAAAGCATCTATTTGAACTTTGTGCTATGTACAATGCAACCCAAGAAGGCGTGATTCCTGACTTCTGATAGCTTTAACAAAAAATTCACAACAAGAGTATGAAGAAAATACCAAGGCAATTTCAAGGGAAACATGCAATGGCATCTTGATAAAAGCACAGGACTTAGGGTCAAAGGCGGAGTCTCTGACTTCTGGTTTTGGCACTTATTGTGCAATCTTGGGCAAGTCACTTAACCTCTCTTGATTCCAATTTTTTTTTATCTTTTAAATGGTTCTTGGGATAATGTGTATAACATATGTCTGTAAATCTGCTTTCTGGCCCCTTGCTCACAGGGCCCCAGTCACACTGACCTCCTTGCTGTTCCTTAAAAACACCAAGCACCTGCACCCTGGGGCATTTGGAGAGGCTCTTCCTGCTTCCTGGAATGCTCTTTCGCCCGATCTCTGTATGGACAGCTGCCTCTCCTCCTTCAAGTTTAGCTCAATATTCCCACTGAGGCCTGGAGCACATGACCACTCCCTAGCTTCACAGGACACTTGGAAAGCAAGTAACCGGAGCTTTCACCTTTCACGTGGGAAACTGCCTCTGCCTCCATTCAAGACCTGAAGGATGCAGAATTCCCTTGAGCAGAGAAAATATTACCAAACTTTCATTACAAGCATCAAGATGCTCCAAAAATCTTCAGACAAATATCACCCAACATGATGGGTAAACTCAGAAATTTCTAAGAAATGAGTAACAGTCCATTAAGAGTCACACAAATAATAATCAAAACTTAAGAGAATAGAAGAATCAGATAAAAGGTCTTGAAAATGACTGTCTTCCCCGAGTGTTGCTCTCATCAGTCACTCAAGAAGAGTGGCCAGAAAGATCTGAGTTTCAAGTTGAGTTGCTTTTACACACTTAGTTCTTACTTGTCCACCACTTCCCTACACATAATAGTTTGTACCATTGAAAAATATATGCAACTAAACCAGGCCCATTTAAGTTCTTTCGTTGAGTAAATTAATTACTTTGTGTGAGTTTATGTTGGATAATATTTTAATTTGTTTGGATAATTACAAAAAACATCTTCTGGGAGACACATTACATATTAAATACTTTGCTCTTTATACATTAATTCTATTCCTTACACAGCCCTGCTGATTATTACTATCTCTACTTTATAGATGAGGAAACTGAGGTTCAAGGGCATAAACATAATTGTCACAAGGAGTTATATTTTTTGTTCTGCAATTAGTCATTTATGTGGTTATCATGTGCAAGCATATTTATCCTTCTTCACTAAATTTTTCCATATTTTCTATATCAAGGGGGTACACTAAAAACGGTAAAGATGACCAGAAAGAGAGAAAATGAAAGAAAGCAGTTTGGTAAGATCAAATTCATTTAGAACATTGTTTAAAAATTTAGCTTCCTCATTTTCCTTGACTCTATTTTTCCATTTTAATTCTAATTTTTTAAGCTTAATACCTCTGTATACTTTGGTGCCTCAAATCCTTTCAGACAAGTTTATTTCAATAAACTATTTGATTACTAAACTATAAATTATGCAAGATATTAAATTATACTTTGTAAAAATATACAATAAAAACATAAATACAAGTTTTTTCATTCTTGTAAGTGTGAAATAGGACAGAATAAAAAATGTTCGTACGTTCTGGCAGGTAGTATGGTACCATGAGAGCACTGTTTTTGGAATCAGTACAGCTATGATTTGAAATCACATGTCAAAAATCATATTTCCTTCTCAGTAAAAATGACACAATACCAGCTTTATAAGGTTACTGCAAGTATTCCATGAGACCACATACGTAAAGCACTTAGCTCAATGCCTGACACATCGTAGGCACTCAGTTATGGAGGTGTCTGGTTTGCTTCTGTGTGGCAATGCCCAGAGTCCTTGAACTCTCATTCAGCAGCAGAGCCGCAAACACTACTATGGTGCCTTTCCTGTTGCACTTAGACCCACTGTCTGATAAAGTAGGACAGCCTGGCTCGTCTGTTGTTTTGTTTATGCTCAAAATCCTTTGCCTATTTTTTTGAGACCAGTAGCCTAATGTTCCTTGAGGCAGTACCCGTCCTCCACTCTCAGTTCATCGTAAGGATGCCCACTCCTTCTAGCTTCAGGAGAAGGTACATGCCCTAGAGTGGCCAATAAGAGTCACGTGATTGATTTAAAATGACCATGGTACCCAAACTGGATCCGAGACTGTAAGCCCAAGACTTCTGATGGAACTAGTAGGAAAGAAACACTCTCTTTCCACTGAATTGCTAAAATGGTGGGATAAAAGTCTGGAGCCATCACAGTCTACCATGAAAGGAGAATTTACCTAAAAATTAAACTAATGGGAATAAAGATGATGGATAAAAAATGACATTTAATAGCATCTTTTAAGTTTCTGGACACACTTGTACCTGAAGACAAGTTACACCTCATCTTTTCATTTTTGTGGTATGACAGACAACTTTCAAAATGACTCTCAATAGTCCCACTTTCTTTTTTTGTCTTTTATTATTATTACTTTTTTTTTTTATGATACAGAGTCTCGCTCTGTTGCCCAGGCTAGATAGAGTGCCATGGCGTCAGCCTAGCCCACAGCAACCTCAAACTCCTGGGCTCAAGCAATCCTCCTGCCTCAGCCTCCAGAGTAGCTGGGGCTACAGGCATGTGCCACCATGCCCTGCTAATTTTTTCTTTGTTTAGTTGCCTGGCTAATGTCTTTCTATTTTTTTTAGTAGAGGTGGGGTGTCACTCTTGCTCAGGCTGGTCTCAAACTCCTGACCTCAAGCAATCCTCCCACCTCGGCCTCCGAGAGTGCTAGTATTACAGGCATGAGCCACCACGTTCAGCCAATAGTCCAACTTTCTGGTATTCATGCCTTCGTGTAACCCTTTCCCTTGAGTGTAGGCTAGTGATTTACTTCTAATGAACAAAATAAGGCAAAAGTGATGGGATGTCAATTTCATAATTAGGATACAAAAGACTGTGACTTCTGTCTTACTGGCATACTCTCTTTATTGCCTTGTTGGCTTGCACATTTTGAAGACACAAGCTGCCATGTGGTGAGGAATGAGGGTGACCTCCAGCCAACAGCAAGGAAGGAACTTAGGGCTCTGGCGCAGTGGCTCACACCTGTAATCCTAGCACTCTGGGAGGCGAAGGTGGGAGGATCGCTTGAGGTCAGGAGTTCAAGAACAGCCTGAGCAAGAACAAGACCCTGTCTCTACTAAAAATAGAAAAATTAGCTGGGCATGGTGGCGCATGCCTGTAGTTCCAGCTACTCAGGAGGCTGAGGCAGGAGCATCGCTTGAGCCCAGGAGTTTGAGGTTGCAGTGAGCCATGATGACGACACTACACTCTACCCAGGGTGACAGAGTGAGACTCTGTCTCAAAAAAAAAAAAAAAGGAAAGAAAAGAAAGAAGAAAGAAAAGGAAGGAAGGAAGGAAGGAAGGAAGGAAGGAAGGAAGGAAGGAAGGGAGGGAGGGAGGGAGGGAGGGAGGGAGGGAGGGAAAGGAAAGAAAGGAAGAAAGAAAGAAAGAAACTGGGGCATTCAGTCCAATAGTGCCCCTAGGAACTGAATGCTGCCAACGACCACTGGTCTTGGAAGTGGATTCTTCACCATTCTAGCCTTTAGATGAGGCTGCCGACACCTAGCTGACACCTTGATTGTAGCCTTGTGAGAGACCATGAGGCAGAGGATCCAGCTAAGCTATGCTCAGATTCCCAATTAACAGAAACTCTGAGATAAAAAAAAAAAAAGTGTGTCCTTTTTAAAAGCTAAGTTTTGGGGCAACCTGTCACACCGCAATGTGTAACTAATACAATCCATTTAAGTCATTTGGAATTAGACTTCTGTATCTAACATCCAACAGATTCCTGACAATTAACTTAGGAAATACTTTTCCATAGAATAAGAAAGAAACAGCAAGATGAACATTCAGTAACACACTTAGTGGCCTTGAAACTGTCTAAAAAAGTGACACAGAGTGAATTTTTTTCCTCAAGTAAATTTTTCTCCTTTTTCATTTTAACCACAGAAGAGGCAACCTCTAAATTAAAAAAAAAAAAGTCTTTAAAAGTTTAGGAATAGCTTAAATGCACTTAACAGTTAAGTACTTTAAAAACTTTCAGGAAAATATGTAGGAGCTAGCAAAGATGAAAAATTCTCCCTGAAGAGTTTAAAGAAAAAAAAAAAAACCCAAACATTATTTTTCCCTTAGGAGTATTAAAAGAGTAAGTAAGAGAAAGACAGAACAAGTTTCAGAGATAGAAAATGGAAATTCAGGGGTTTTTTTTCTTCCTTATAGAATCAGAAAATCACTACATAATAGACTGAAAATAACTTGTTTGCAGTGAGGGACATTTTGATGTAGGGAACATTTATCAAAAGACTGAGTACAAATGACAAAGTAGAAATAGTACCTCGGCTAAAACATGTAGATGAAGCAAATGTTTATAAGCAAGCTATAAGTTGTTATTTCAAGTCCTTACCACCAAAAGAGATCTTAGAAATCTTAGAAATGTTCCAATTCAATCTAATTCATATTATAGGTGAGGGCACTGAGGCCCAGAACAGTTATAGTACTCTCTAAAGCTCATGCAATTAGTAAATACAGAGCAAGGGTTGCTTTTATATCTTTGAACTCCAAGTCCATTTCTTTTAGAAATCATTACAGCTATATATTGCAGATATTTATAACTGAGAGTGCCCTAGGAGAACCAAAGTGGGATCAACAGAACTCCTCACATTCTGCAACCACACATTCTCGGCCTTGCCGTCACAAACTATCCTAAAAAACAATCTCAAGGAGGTGCCTGCATGCAGAACCAGCTCCATCCTCCAGAAGCTGGATTCAGTTTGAAAGCACCGATAATAAAATAACAATTGTTTGTTACCGGGCCATTATGACAGATTGGTGCCAATTCTGACTTGCAAGGGCCCATGCCATATCGGTTGTCAGCAAACTTTTTTGAATATCACCCTCCCTCCATCCCTGGTTGTCTCAGTCATCACAAGACGCCCTAAACCTCAGATCATCCCTTATGACCCAGATTCTCCACTTTATAAGTATCTGTACAGCTCCTGGTCTGACCCAATTTTTGACTCTTCCATTACTGCAGAGACCTTTCATTGTAATGTCTGGAACTCATAGTCTGCCATTAGTAAAATGACTTCTCTCCTAAATTTCTCTTCCTAAATTTCTCTTCCTAAATTTCTCCACCAAAATTCCTTCCCATCCTTAATTCCATTATAACCAGGATGAAAATAAGAATATCATTTTTGCTCCCCTATATCCCAGCCAGATCATTACTCTTTCCTCCTAAAAAAAAATCAAAGCGAATCACCTGTTGATTCTAAAGCACATACCATCAGATGATAATCTCCTCCACCTCCTGCCACAGTCATCTTGCATGCTCCTGATTGTCCCTGCTGTGGTTTGGATGTATGTGTCCCTTCAAAACCCATATGTTGAAACTTAATTCTCAATGTGATAGTATAATAATAAGAGTGGGGGCTTTTAGAGGGCGATTAAGTCATGAGGGTGGAAACCTCACGAATGGGATTAATGACCTTGCAAAAGAAGTGTGAAGGTGCTGCCTCACTCTCTCTTTTGCCTTTTCTGTCCATTTCTCCATGTGAGGACACAGCCTTCATTCCTGCCAGAGGATGCAACAAGAAAGCATTGTCTTAGAAGCAGAGAGCAGTCCTCACCAAACACAGAATCTGCTAGTACCTTGATCTTAGACTTCCCAGCCTTAAAAACTATGAGTAATAAATTTTGATGATTTATAAATTACCCAGCCTGTGGTATTTTGTTATAGCTAGCTACACAAACGAACTAAGACAGTCTCCCTCACTCACTGAAGACCTGAGCCCTGGGATTATTGTCTTTTTCTCCACACTCTTGCTATAATCTTCTTTGGTGATTTCAATGTTCACCTAGAGGAACCATCTAGACATTTCAGTTCATCGAACTCCTTACATCCAATTTTCTAGTCTCCAGCCAATCTCAAGCCCCACGGTCGTACCCTAGAACCTATAATCACCAATAGCATTCCATCTCTTAAGTCACAACCACTTATTATCTTTTCCATTTATCTCCAGAAATGCCCTTGAGCCAGTGATTCTTTGACTCCAATGGGTCCCATAATACTCAGACCATAACATGTTATCAGCAGTCATTTCTTCTTGTCCTTACCTTCCTATTAAAACAACCTAAAATTCCCTGGTCCATCATTTTAATTATACTCCCTCCTTTGCTTATACCCTCAACTGCTTTGATCCTTTTTCTCTCTATTCTACACGTCTAACAATAAACAATTCTGGAAGAACTAATTTTACCATTTATTCTTTGCTTGCTCAAGCATCTGAACAAGACTGGAAAAAAACCACAGCCATGTTGATCAATGACACTTAAAATGTATGACTACAAATTTCAGTTAGACTCTTGAACATTGCATTCTCCTGATCAATTCACTTTCTTACCCTCCAAGAGGATTATTTCACACGTTATTCTCTCTCCTCAGAATTGTCCAGATCTTCTCCCTTCTCACTGTGTTTGCTTCTCATTTCAGTAAAAAAAAAAAAAAAGGTTAAAACAATCAGAATAGATGTCAAATATGTGCACTACCAAATTTATTAATACATAAGTATCTGTACCTAAATATAAGATTTTTAGGCCAGGTGTACTGGCTCATGCCTGTGATCCCAACACTTGGGAAGGCTGAGGCAGGAAGATTGCTTGTGGCCAGGAGTTTGAGATCAACCTGAGTGACACAGCAAGACCCTGTCTCTACAAAAAAAAAAATAGAGAAATTAGCCAGGCATGGTGGCACACACCTGCAGTCCTAGCTACTCAGGAGCCTGAAGCAGAAGGACTGCATGAACTCAGGAGTTTGAGGTTGCAGTGAGCTATGATGATGTCACTGCACTCTAGCACAGGTAACAGAGGAAGACCCTGTCTCAAAAATAAATAAGTAAATAAATAAAAGATTTTACTTTAAATGAATTGTTCAGTGTATTTCCTATACTTACCCTTTGGGTCCCATTCCCTATTTTCTATTTAAGAATTTTGTTCCTATATTTATACCATCTCTCTGAAGCATCATCATTTTCCTCTCTCTCTCTCTTGGATCATTTCATTAAGCATGCAAACAAGCTGAAATTATTCCATCTTTAAAAAAAAAGCCTGACTGCATAGCCTACACACCATTTATCAATCCCTTTTATTTGCAAAACTCCTTTAAAACACTTTAAAAGAGCTACCTATACTCTCTGATGCAACATTCTCACTTCCCTTTCTCCCTTTGCTCCAAAATGGCTCCATCCTCAAAATTCTTCTCAAGCTGCACTCATCAAGGTCACTATGTTCTTTCATATTGCCTAATGCAATGGCCAAGTCTTTGTCCTTATTTTACAGTCAGCAGCATTTGACATTATTGATTATCTTCTCCTTGTAGAAATAGTTTTTCAACAGGCTTCCAAGACACCACAATTTCTTGATTTTTCTCCTACTTGAGGGCCAACTCCTTTTCAGTATCATTTGCCCAATTCCTTTTCTCTCTTTCACATCTATATGTTGGAGTGCTTTGGGATCTCTTCTAATCTCTCCTTTCCCCACACTCAGATCACAGGGGTTCTCAACCAGTCCCATATCTTCAAATGACATGTACAGCTGCAGAATTCCCAAAAATATATTTCCAGCCTGGAACTCTCCTCTAAACTCCAGAAATGCAGATTTAGCAGATTTCTGCTCTTCTTTTTACTCATCTATTAGATATCTTAAATTTAACTTACTCACACCCTACTCTTAATTTCTTCACCCCATATGTGAATCATTTCTTTCCGTTTTGGTAAATGATACCACAACAACGTAGGCAGTTGTGAAATGTTTAAGTTTTACAAATCCACATAAATCAGAGGTGCTACATGGACTAGCTATTGTATAATGCTTCACTGAATCAGAGTGAAAGAGAGAGAATATAATTTAATACCCAAGAATAACTAAAACGTGTTTCCATTTTTACTGAATATTTCTGCTTCTGTCTATGATACTGTAACATGGATCAGATTACCCTCCTGCCAAGAACTATAATAGCTGGATAGAAATTTAAAATTGCAGTTGAAAGCATTAGAGATAAATGCCATCAGGACTGGAGAGTACAAGATTCTAGAGAAAAGAGAATGCATTGAGGTGAGCCTAAATCCACTGTAGTCTTTTCTCAAGCATTTGCTAAATCAAGGTATGGTTCATAGAAGCTAACCAGGAAGTTGGTAGCATATTCACTTGGCAAAAATTGGAATTAGGGCTATGAAGGGAGCAGTACTCAAAAGGCCAATGTTTTCCAGAGAAAAGGGGAACTCCAGAGATGTGAGCATGACTTTCTACATGAAATTTCCCCTCAAGTCACTTGCTAGATCCTAAGCTATGAAGCTTCAGAGAGAAGGTCATCAACCCAAGCAACATGAGACTAACAAGAGGCTATAAAGCTAAACAGAGTATGCTGGCAGTTTTAGAAACCTAGGGAGATAATCATTGAAGTTTAGTACTCATAGACAAGAAAGGACTCTTGTAGTCACTCCAGGCTTTCACTGAGACTCTGAAGGGCTCAACACTACAACTAAGGGAAAATCAAGCCCCCAAATCCAGCTCCAACTGAGTCAATGTGATTTGCCCATACTATATTTGCCCACCAAAAGAAAATCAAGTCCTCTCTGGAGGAAGATATCACCTATGATCTTCTAAGATTTGTGCTAGACAATGTTTGAAAACAAGTAGAAAAATTACCAGGAAGGCCAGGAAACAAGATCTGAAAAGGCTGAAAACCCAGAGAAAAAATAACAGAGATCTGATCTAGGCATTGGAGCTATCAGATACAAATTTTAAGACAACTATGATTATATGCTCAAACGAAATAGACAAAAAGATGGAAGATTTCTACAGAGAATCTGAATCTATACAAGATCATGAAATGGACATTTTAGCTGTGGAAAATACCATGACTAAAGTTCATTTAGTGGATGTATTTAACAGCAGAGAAGACACAGTAGAAAATGGGTTTCCTAAACTGGAAGATGAGTGAGTAGAAAACATCCACATTAAAGCACAGGTAGGAAAAATATGGAAAATAGAGAAAAGCTCATGGGACATAGTTTAACTAGTGAAAATCTCTAATATGTGTATTTTGGTCACCAGAAGGATAAGAGAGGGAATAAATCAGATAAAATGCTTGAAAAGGCATTACTGATGATTATTTACAATAGATGAAAGTAACAAGCCACAGATTCATGAAATTCTACTAACCACAAGCAGGATAAACCACCTCTAGGCACAGGATAGTGAAACTGATGAGAAACAAAGATAAAGGAAAATTGTTAAAAGCAATCAGAGAAGGGTAGCATCACCTGAAAAGGGGGAATCTACGGAAGACAGAGGGAAACGGGAAGCTGATTTAAAGTAAAGAAAAAAAATTGCTAACTTAGAATTCTATACCCAGAGAACATGATTTTCAGAAATAATGGTGAATTTAAATCATTTTCAGACAAATCAAAGCTGAGAAAATTCACTGTAGGAGACCTAACTAAAAAAGATACTGAAAGGAGTTGTTTGGGATAAAAGCAAATGAAACCAGATTGAAGCTTAGGTAATGCTGGAAGGAAAGAAGACCATCAAAAAGGGTAAATGTGGTAGTATATCTAAATGAAATCTTGACTGTTGAAGACAACAATAACACTCTTGTGTTGAGTTTAAAATACAGAGATAATTAAATGTTTGGCAACAATATCACAAAAGGCAGATGGTGGAAAGAGTAATAAATGTAGCTAAACTGTTCTGGGTCCTTTACATTGTCCAGAAGGTGATAAAAATATTCTCAGGCAGATTCGAATAATACAAAGATGCCTGTGGTAAACTCAATGGTACCACTAAAATAATAATAAAATTGCTAATAGAAGGGGGAGGTGGAATAAGGAAAAAAACTTGATTAAACCAAGAGAAGGCAAGAGAAGAGAGAGAAAGGAACACAAAACAGATGAGATAAATCTTTCCAGGATAGATTTAAACCCAAGACTTTACTGGAGTCTCTTGAAAAAATATCAAATGTTTTCCAATTTATAAGCTCCAGTAAATTTCCTACTGTCCTCTTACCCCATAGGTCTCTCCATCTGCCACACACCCGCAGCTGTGCTAAGACTCTGCCCTTTCTCCATCAACTCCCAAACCATCTCTCCAACAACTTCACCTTTGAAGTTGTGAATTATGAACAGACATTAAATAAAAATGAACACATAAAAACAAAACCATCATAATAGTAGAAGTGCAGAAGGAAAAGGAAAAGCAAAACTTTATTTACAACTCTGTCCACTCGCCCAAGAGTCCCCTTCCCCTCTCTGTGATATAAACACTGCATTTTTGTTTCCTTCACTTTGGCAGGTAATAATCACTGCCCCCCTGCACCTTCTCTCTGATTCTGCTAACAAAGGAGAGCTCTCAATCTGAACCAAGAAGTAAGAATCCTCTCTCCTTAAGAAGTGGGGGGAAAAGAGGAAGATTGTGAATATTTATAATGTAATGCCATTTTATACCTGCCCTATTCCCATAGTCTCTTTTTCATTTCTATTCCCCAAAGCCTACTTCTATGTTCCCAGTACTATGAAATTAAGCAATATAAACAGCAGCCTGTAGCAAGTTCATAGAATTTCACAATTAAAAAAAAAAGGAGAGGGAGACTCCTTTTATCCATGTTTTTTTTTAAAAAAGTAAAAGAAGTAACTAAAATTACAGTGTTTAAAGTCATTTTTAGCTAGAAGAGAATTGTAATGTTCCCAACACAAAGGAAACATAAGTGTTTGAGGTGATGGATATCCCAGTTACCCTGATTTGATCATTATACATTGTATACATGTATCGAAATATCACATGTATCCCCAAAATATGTACAAATATGATATATCAATTTAAAAATGAAAAATAAAGCAAAATAAATCATTTTTATATTCCCTGACCTGTGACCTCCAAAAAGCACTGACTTTCAATCAAACTCCTAGGTGAGATCTGGGCTTTGCTGGTTGACTTGCTTCATGACCTTGAGCAAAGTGGAACCTCACCTTCTTCACCTGCAAAATGGAGATAATAAAACAATGGAGGCAAGGACTAGAAAAAAAAGATTTGAAAAATGCTATGCCTCGACTGTAATATGTGTTCAATAAATGGTAGCTCCTCTTCCTCTGTATAGGTTGGTCAGTGTTTATTTTCATAACTGAACTAACTGGATATGATCTTTAAAATTCATTTGTGAGGTCCAGGTTAGCAAAGCTCACACAATCCTGGCTTCTTCTCCATCTGTCTGCCAACTGACATTCTTTGTTGCTAATCTAAGACCAAGCCATATGTTCTCCGTATGGGAGACTCTTTCCTGCCCAGGTGGGGAAGCAGACGCAATGATCTAATAAGTCTTTTCTGTCTCACTAGGGCAAGTCTTGGGAAAACTTCCAAACACTGAGAGGTTCTGATGAGACACCACAAGCTTGGGTGACTATGTTGTTCATCAATTTTTTTTTTTTTTTACTTTCTTTTTTTCCTCCCAAGATCCCAAAACCATGTTTCAATTCTGTCATTACCTGTTTCCTTGTCTCTGTTTAGTCTAGCAGACAGGTCGAGACTCTGAAAAAGATTTCAACATGGGATGTCTGTGTGGTGTCAAAGACTGTATAAATGAAAAGTGTGCATTAAGAGCTGGAGAGCTGAGTTAAGAGTCAGGCTCTGATCTGCAAATCCCAAACCTGCAGCATCCCAGCCAAAAGAAATATGCCACTTTGGAAAGGGATGTTAAAGGTAGTCATAGAGGCAGCGTCACTGAGTGGTTGGAGTTTAATGTCAGCATACTGAACCAGAAATCAAATGTATGAACAGGAGTTTTAAAAAGGAAAAAAAACCAAACACCTCAGTAGTAGAAAGTGCAGAAGAATGTGCAGAAGGAAAACAAAATTATATCCAGAACAGCATAAAAAACAGGAGACATCAAGTTGAGAAATAAATATTTACCTCTTAATAATACTCTTATTCACTGAGTCATAAGTGTAACCTTAGAATGTTAACGTGACAGATTGTGAGAAATCTCTGAGACACTCTTGCTATTTTGACAGTTCTATAAAACAAAACTGAGGCTTTCGTTTCTACTTTCTCGATATTACACTCTTTTCATGATTTTGAAAATAATGAAAAGCTCATGTTTAAATAATTCTATGAAGTTAATTTAATTAATAGCTCAATTCAGCAAAATTTGGGACTTGTTAACAGTCAAAGCCATTAAGTTCAGATTCAATGTAGGTTTCAGTAACTAAATTGGCCCCTTGTCTGTCTAGTTGCCTTCTACTTTCCAAATTTTTAACTTAATTTGCATTATTGTAGACCACATGTATGACCTAGGTAAACTACTTTAAATCTCTGAGCCTCAATTTCCACATCCACAACATAGCAATTAAAATCTCTGCCAGGTAATTGTCTCATAGGGAGTGTAGTGGTAAAGGCATTTTTTTCACAGTGTTTTACCTCTTCTAAGGAATTACACTAAGAAATTTATTATCATACAGAACAAGCAAGGATTTATATATCCATTTAATTGGCCCCCTGCAAAGGGTATAACAGGCCTTGACCTCAAACCTGGCTCTAAACATGAACCATGGTTTAGATCTGTGTTCTATATGCTAACTGGTCATTATACCATCACTGTCTATATTCATCGGATAAACAATACCTTCAGAAAGGACTGAAAATCAGTGTCGGTTTCTCAGATGAAGACACTATAGTTCACCAAAAACTTTACCTCCCTGCATGCACGAGCCTGTCCAAGGAAGCTTCCCGTCATTATCCCCAGCTCTTTCCACCATACACTAAGTTGCATTTTGCTACCACGTCAAAGAAATACACAATTAATAAGAGAATATAATTAGTGTTTATGCTATATCCAGACCATCTTGACGCTTCTCACGGGTAGAGACAGGTAGTGCACGTTCAAAACTTGCATGGCATCTAGGAAGCATGCCATGATCTTAATACTTTTTGTTTTCGCATCTCTGAAAAGAAAATTCAACAGAAATGTGCCTGCAGCAGGTTCGGCAGCATGCCTTTGGATTTATCTGAGGCTCTGTTCTTTAAGGAAAGCATTCATATGACTGTTCATGAATGTGGTAACAAAAATTACTTCTGCATTAGGTAGGGAGCTCGGTATATTTACCATGTACATGAACTTGCTTAGTTCTAGCCAGCAGGTCTCTACAAGGATAAAAAAAAAAAAATTACAGAGATCTGATATTATATTAAAGTACTTCATTTCTTGCCCAAATTAGTTCTCCTTCTGGAAGATAATGCTGGATAGTTATCCATGTAATACTTTCATTATAACAGAATGGCAAAGAATTGCATTAGCCTCTAAAGAGATATGAACTGGAAAGGTCATTTTTGTGATAATGGAATTCATCAAGGAGACTGAGGAGACACTAGGAAAGATTCACAAAAGATGTCATTTTTTTTTCATTCTGTCTGATTTTTTTTTCTGATTACCAAAAGAACTTAGTTCTTTATAAAAAGTATACTTTTTAATTCACCTGGAGCCATGCTTTTAGTTTATCATTGGTCTCCCTAAAAAGATCATGAGGCATTTGGTCTAACTGCGAATTACACTAGGTCATCAAGAGGACCTGAATATTTAACATTCAGCAAAGAGGGTTCTCCATCATGCTTGATTTCTAACCATTTATATCCCCAAAATAGCTTTTCTTTTCCAGACATGAAAGTAGTTCTTTGTGGGGATGTCCCAATCCCTAGGGTTCTAAATTTACCTCACATCTTTCAGGTTCTACATTTAAGATAAGTCCTAAACCTTAGATAGCTGCATCTCTCTTCCCACTTAAGAAATTTCAAATATTATCAAAGGCAACATAAGTATGCCTTGTAGAGATTTCATGGAGCTCTTATAAATTATTTATTAGAAACACAGGTCACTTTGAAAGTCTCCAGGGTTTTCTTAGTCATTGACAAAAGTTCAATTACATTTTACTAAATACTGAACAATTTATAAATACTTGCTATAGATTCTCCACTCTTCTCTCCACGTGTCTAACCTGCAACTATTCACTCACTCCCAACCTCTGTTGAACCTTACTAGCTATGTGACCTTGAGGAAACAAATTAACTTCTTTGACTCTCAGTTTCTTCACCTTAAAATGGGAAGGATAATTTCTGCCCTATCTCATAGGTATTTAGGGTAAATTAAATGAGATCATGTGTGCAAAACTTAATGGTATGCCATTATTTGTATTTCTGAGTTTTCCTCATTTTTTTTTTCTTTCCTTTGAGGCCATAACTCCACCAAACCCATCCATGAACCCATTACATCTTGAAAAAATAAACCACTAGACACATGTCCTTCCCACTCTCATGCCCTTAGGTCAAAGGAAAATTCTTCTCTGCACATTGTGGAGAAAAAAATTCCACAGGCCTTTCTGCTGTGGACAGGGTGGATCTATTAAGCCCTGAGGCTGCAGCCTGATCAGAAGCCCCTGCAATGTAAAAGCAGTACCAGAGATGACCACGATTTGTGTCAAGGTAGGATTCATGGGAGCAAGGGATGGAAAAGGAGAGATGCTGATGAACATAGACTTCTATCATCTATCCCCTTCTCAGTTATCATCAATTCTCAAAGATAGAGACAATTTTAATGTAACATTCTAGAAATGCTCAGCATGTTTCACAGGAGAACCTGCCCTGCCATCATTGTTTGCCACCCTGTGCTTAGAATCATTTGCTGTGGGCTGCTCTGCACCCACCAGCCAACAAAATGGAGTCACCTTCTTACATTCCAAAGTTTCATTAGGAAGCCATTTTTTTTTTATAACCTCAAAATCATTTGTCCATAGTAACAATAGAGTATGTAATGCTTAGGTCTTCACACAAGCCTAACATGTTTATGTTTAACCTGAAATGCCATATACATATGGTGAAAATTAGAGCAAAGCAGAGCAAGCAATTAAATAACAAAATTGGACAAAACAAATATAAATTAATTGCATCCTGGATCTTGAGGAAAAGAAGTTTTATTTAGAGAGGAGAAATACATTTAGAGTTTTAGAAATTCTGAAAGAAAACTCAAAATAGTTTCCAGGACCCTTTGGTTTTGTGTGTCAATTCTGAATTTTTTTTTTCAAGTAAAGGCTACTTAATTGTCTGATGGTGATGTGGCCACTCACACGTAGGTATGATTATAGTGATTTGAGGGCTCACAATTGAGACATACACAAGGAAAGAGAGGAAAAGAAGGCAGAGGAGAGAGGCTTTACAAAAGGATCTAGACAAAGATTACAAGACAAGGGAGAAAATAAGTTAAAATGAATGTATAAGGTTAAAAAAAATACCCAAAGTGGTATTGACCGTGATCTGAAATGAACAAAAACAGAAAATTAACAAAGATACTTAGGAACTAGCAAAGACAGATTCAAATCATGACAAGCACCAGCTACAAGAAAACAGCAGCCTTTACAGAAATTTCTTTCCGCAGGCTGGGAACGAGGGGTCAGTATTGGGAGGGCAGGGAAAAGGGCCCAACAGCAAATTGAGTGCAAGTACAGGGCGTTTGCAAGTCAGGTGCTCTAACTCGGAGAGTGCCTGCACTTTAAAAAATAGCATCTATGCGGAAAACTTGAAAAGCCGACTGAGTGCCCATAAATATATGTATATTGAAATAGATGTTGAAAACTTAGGATGCTCCCACACACTTAAAAAAAATGTTTTACACAAAAGGAACAGTAAGCACTGAGAAAGAGCTAAGTAGAATAGAGTGCAAACGTACTAACCATTAGGCCAATAATAGCATCTGACATAGTCGGTTGTCATGAAATGTCTTGATAAATTTCAGTGGTTAATAAAAGGATATTACCATGTGATAACTGATGGTTTTATACCACTCTCTGACTGGCCTACAAGTTGCTGAAACAGCAAATCATTTTATGGGCACTCTAACAAGCAAGCACTAGAAGAATACCTTTCAGTATTGAGATTTTAAGAGTAGATACAGACTACCTTGCATTCCTCCTATGCTTGACACAGTTTCCCATCAAGAGGGCTGTAGCTCAAACAGCACGGGGCCGTTACGCATCAGAGAATGTGATAGGGAAGCCAGGGCACTCTAACAAAGAGAGAAGAAAGAAAGGAGATGTTATGGCTTCGGTCTGCCCGTAGCAGTAGCAGAAACACCATTCTAATGTCATAACAATCCTAATGTCTGTAAGTCATTTCATTTGCATTTTTTGATAAGGTTGATATTTAACAGTTGGCCTATTAGTCAAATATTATATACAATAGTAACAGGTAGTCATTGAGAATCTTTCTCCTAAGATTACTAAATATTAATAAAATATTAAGTCCAATATGTCTGATGATTTATGTTTACCAAGTTGCACTGTCACTATTGCACAAGCAAATTTTTATTGTCTTTATTGAAAAGAATAAGGATCATGTTTAACAATTAAATTCAGCCTAGTGTGTTTTACAAAATTTACATTATAGCTAATAGGATTTCAATAGACACACAAAACCCATCACAGAGCAAGGTGGAAAGATAATTTTTAAATATCTAATCCTACAAACAAACATAAGTCTTGTTATTACAAACAATGAAATAACTAGTTGTGCTTTTAGCAAATCGTGTCTTGTAGAAAAAAACACTGATGACAAAGTAATATGAGTGATTATTATTACCACTATCATTGATACAAATTAATATTAAATTTATAATTGTAAAAATCATAATTCGGTTACTACTATGGACTATGCACTGCACCTTTTCTTGTAACAATTTTATTTCTCATAACCACCCTGTGCGAAAGGTGTTAGCATATTTTTTCCATGAGGAAACTAATTTGTAATAGGGAATAACTGGCATAATGTTACTTGCAAAGAGTGAAATTTCAAATCCAGATCTGCCTGAATTCAAAGCCTGCGCTTTTTCTCTCATGCCATAGATATGTACAGATAAGATTTCCTTTGAGGTTCTATTAAACTACTTAGCTCATAAAAACTAGAAAAGTGGAAAGCTGAATTATTTGTTTATTCTGTCTATAAAGATAACCAGTTTTAAGCAGACAGAGGGCAGCCTCTGTATAAAATGATCAGAGCAGCCTAGAGTAACAGCTATTGCTAACCTCGAACCCCCGGTGCTACCATGCCTACCGCAGAACAAGTGGAACAATCTTGCCATTCCTCAGCCCACGTGGTCCAGTGGCGCGCTGGAAAGATCAGGGTACAAACTCTGACTTTGCCACTTTCCAACTGTATATCTGGGAATACATTGTTAAACATCTCTGAATTTCAACGTTCTCATCAAAAAGCAAGGAAAATTAGCACAGCCTTTCAAGGTTGTCACAATTAGGAATATGTATGAAAAGTACCTCAACAGTGGTTGGGACAAATTAGTAGAATAATGAACTGGGACTTCTGTTATTCTTTCTAAAGCCACAACTCTTGTGGAGGCTGAAGGCCAAATGCTAAGAAATGCCTTCAGCTGGAATTGCCCATGCTCTGTAACAGCTTTAGCCTCTGCTAAAGCTCACTCAGAAAGAAAAGGAAAAAGAGGCTTACGGCCACAGCGGGACTCCCATACTAGCAAATGAGGACAAGCTGGCCAACTTCTTCTGGCCTGCTCAAATTGTTGGAGCTGGAAAATGTTGGCAGTTTGAGCTGTCAGCTTATGCTGCCCCTGTGTTAACTGGCTTTCCCAGGTGGCTGTGGGTGTTCTCCCTGAACAGGGTTTTAACCAGCACCCCAAACAGACCTGCAGATCCTTGTCATATCAGCAAATCCATCACTAAACTAGTTGTCCCTTCCTCATATTTTAATTTTCTAAATAGTATAGGTTATTAAATATGAACTGTCCGATTTCCTTAAGTTGATATCTCTGACACTTCATTTTGACACTTCTTGCTTTATTTTTATTGTGAAGGTACATCCTCAGTCTTTCAAACACATGTTTTGGCTTACGATTATCTTTCAAATTTTTTAGAGCATTTTTTTTTGTAAAACCATGCATAAGTCAAAAATTCATGTTATTTTCAAATATGTATTCTGTCATGGAACAAATGCAATGTAGACAGCTCTAAATGTCAACAAAATATTTGGGAAGGATGTGGCTAAGGAATCCACAGTATGTGGATGGTATGAGAAGTTCCGTTCTGGTGATTTTTATCCTGAAAATGAGCCAGGTGGGTGACCTGAGACCAAGGTGGATAAGATGAAAGCTATGGTGAAAGTGACTCCATCTCAACCTACGCATGAATTAGCAGCAAGGTTTGACGTTACTATTCCAACAATATTGGACCATTTGAAACAAATCAGCAAAGTAAAGAAGCTGGATAGACGGGTACCACATGAATTAAATGAGTGTCAGAAGAGAAATTATCTTGAAGCTTGCCTCTCTTTGCTGTCACAACATAAAGGTAAACCTTTCTACACCGTATTGTTATGTATGACGAAAAATTGATTTTTTTGACATTTGCGAGTGTTGGGCACAATGGTTGGATAAAGATGAAGTGCCGAAACACAGTCCAAAACTGAATATTCATCAAAAAAAGCTAATGGTGTCTGTTTGGTGGTCCAGCACTGGTATTATCCACTACAGCTTCATGAAAAACTGGTCAATCTATTACAGTGGATGTCTACTGCAACCAGTTGGATAAAATGATGAGGATGCTTGCGATTAAATGATTAAACTGGTCAACAGAGATGGTCAATAGAGATGGGCCAATCTTCTTGCAAGATAACACTGGACCACACGTCACACAAACACTGCTGCTCCAACTACAGCAGCTGGACTTGGAAACTCTCTGTCATCCATCGTATTCACCAGAACTTGCACCAACTGACTACTACTTCTTCCAGACTTTGTACCACTTCTTGCAAGGAAAAATATCCAGTTCTCAACAACCTGTAGAAACATGCAATTTCATTGCCACTTACTGTCGAGGCTTCTTCACTGCTGGCCTAAATAAGCTACCGTTAAGATGGCAAAACTGTGTTGATAGTTTAGGCAAATACTTTGATTAATTTCACTGCTTCTTGTTTGAGATATAATAAACTACACTTTTGATTCAAAATCGGACGTTTCATATTTGATGACCTAATACTATAGATTTAATTAATGTACATAGAACACATCTGTCTTGTGTATAAAACTATATCTTTCTACATCTCAGAGAATTATCTTTGTTTGAATCTTCTAAATTATAAATAGTCTACTATTTCCAAACCAAAGTTTTGAAATTAACCTTTCAGCTAATATTTTCCCATGGTAACACAGGAAATAAGACAATAAAGAAAATCAGAATTGTTATACCCACATTCGTCTTATAACTTCCCTGAAGCTCATCATTTTTGAAAAGAATTAACAGTTTATAAATATTGAAAATATTTTATCAAAGCCATTGCATATTCCTGGTTTTATTCTCAGAATGGCATTATCTTCAAGGTTTATTCCACAACTCAGCCAGTTTGAAAACTATAAAAATGGTTTATAAGTAAAAATGAAAGTGATGGAAAAAATCTATCTCAACATAGAAAACCTATGTCATATTTAAAAGAGATGGGGGTCACTTGTCTAAGCTGATGCCTAAGTGAGCCTACATGAATAACAGGTACCACTAATGGAGTATATAAAACATTGTTATCAGATTGAGGTGAATGGAACCCTGGTCTTAGGTCTGCCTTCTAAGAGATCTGTCTTTTCCTGTAATGTTTGGCTGCTGAGAAAATTCCTAAATCTCTAAGTACCTTAGATTGAGTTTTCCTCAGTTTTCAGAGAGAAGAGTTGGGAAATTGCTATCTGCCTGTACTTTGCTGGAAGCTCCTTCAAACCATGCACATTTTTAAAATGAGAAACTAAGAAGTAGAAATTTTGAATAAATTAAACTAAAATAAAGACAGTAAACCCTGCCCTATTTTCTTAGAAGTTTATTCTGGATAGAAAGAGAAAATGTGTGCAAAATCTTTTGGAAAAGTTAAAAGATGTATTAGTATGCAAAAGTTTGCTTCTATTAAGAAGAGAAATGATCTTGAATCATAAAGGGAAGGTTTAAAGATAGATTTTTTTAAATGATGCTGAAATATACTTTGAGGAAAGGATGCGGGAATTTCTAAAAAGAAAATTATTGAAAGCTATTTCTTGGTGCGGTTTAAGTGCTAGCTGAAGATAAGTTGAACTATATGACTTCCTGAAATTCCTCTGAGCCTAGAGTCTTTGAAATCTAACCCGGGAGCTTTCAGACCTCACAGTTCTTTTCTTCATTTATTGATTTACTTGAAAAACATTTGCTGAGCGTCTACTATGTGCTAGGTCCCGTGCCAAAGTGCTGGGCCAGGCAGTGAAGCACATGGTGCCTTAAGACAAGTCCCCTAACCCTGCCTGACCTGCGGGCTCTCCCACAGAGAGGGAGATTGCCTGGAAGACAGGGAAGAATTGAAATGGGGGAGTAAGCACAGCTGTCTTCATTGTGTTGGCACCAGCCTGCTCTGTTGCTTGATCACCAGCCTTTCTTTCCCTCTCTGTGAGTCCCCCACTCAGACTTGGCCTGTCTTGCAGGCTTCCTGACTCCCACCTCCCACACCCCCACACACAAGTCTAAGATAGGAGCACATGGAGTCTTAACAAATGTTTAAGTCATAACCATTCTATTTAGAGAAAGAGAATTATACTTTAAAATATGATGTTTATTAATACACATTATTGATTCTCTAATGATAAAGTATAGGAAATAAGGCCGAAGGAAGAGAAGACACTTAGTCCAGATGTGGAAAACAGTTGATGAGAGCTATAATTCTTGGTACTCTTTAAATCACACCACTATAAACTGTGTTCTCATAAAGCCAGCCCTTTGTCTATTGCCCTTTCTCCTCAGGGTGCCAAAACTAAGTGCAAAACAGCTGAGTCTTCGTAGATCATCCGCCTAAGCTTCTCATACTGGTCCTCTACATCACCTTGAATGAATGTCAATTTTTTAACACTGTGTAGATTTCTGTTTCAGTGTAAGCAATTTTACTTCTTTTGGGCATCCTAAAAGTATATGCTTCCATGATTTAAGATGAAGTTATCTCAGGGAAAGAAAATATACGGAGCAATAAAAAAAGGTGTTGTTGAAATTCTGTTCGCCCCTTGCCTAGTCAACTACCACCCAATTCAAACTACACATAGACATAGCCTGGGTCTTTACCATTTGAATGGCAAGTTAAAAATGCAATCAGACATCTGGATGTTTCCAAGTATCCAAGTGTTTGGCATTACGTAGACAAATATATGGATGATGGCCAGGTTGTTAAAATGCTAGGGGTAGTTTATAAAGATGCCTTCTCATTACCCAAAGTATTCCACAAAGGGCAAAATATCTTCACCTCAGTTTTCCTGTAGAGACTATGTAAAAGGTGATTTGGAGGAAAGATAAAGGAGCCTGTCTCCCTGTGTAGTATCAGATGCTAGCCCAGAATAAATGCTTTTGGCTAGTCCAATAGGTAAAATTACCTTCTTCTCAATTTCAACATCTGGCATTTCTCCATTGTAGCTGACCTCATAATGTTCTATTCCCTGAAAGGCATTTCTTTCCTCTTTCAGCTTTCTCCATTAGCCAGGCAAATATGGATAGTACTGGTCCTACAAACATAAGTTTCTTAAAAGCGAAAATGAATATAAAGCTTTAGTTCATTCACATTAATTTTTAAAACTTCTACATTTGGATGAAATTAACCCTATTTGCAGCATAAAACTGACAAGTCCATACAGACTTTTAACACCCCATTAATCTTACTTTGTTAGACTGGGGTATACAGCAGCCAAAAACTGGAAATTTGATTAGCTGGTCCCAGGCATTGACTATCTCATTGGTATGGCATTTTAAAATATTTTCCAGATATATAAAACCACGTTAGTTGTATTTTTCAAGATCTATAGGGGCTTAGCAAAAAACATTACCAAACAATCTCTTCATGAAGTAGTTGCAATTCAGTTAACAAAAAAATTGACTTTCTCTTAAGGATTTTTTTCACTGATAAATAATAATTTGAAGAGAACTATGCAGGCTGAACTTTGATTTGTGGTAACCTTTAAGCACGGGGCATTTTTTCCCTAATCCTCTAGATTTATCAGGATCTAGTAAATTTTTTTCCAGTGGCAATTTGATGATAATTTTCAATTTTATACAGTATTCTGGGGTTCTCGAAAATCCTTCTGATGGACATGAATCCAATTGAAGTCATTTTGAAATGGATAGTCAATTTATTGGATTAGTTGATAAGGTGATGAAAATCTCTTCTAATCAGATGGATACCTTTAATGAATCAAAAAGGGCTTTTTCATCCATCTCTAACTCATTAAAGCCTTTGTAAATCTCATGGAATGACTTAATGGTACATTTTATGTCCCTTTCTTCTGTTGTGATTTTTAAACAGCTTAGCAAATTGTATATAGAGAAAACTGTGTATCACAGCACAAATGCTTCAGTGCAGAAGCTAATGCAGCCCCCTTGCTCCTGGGGAGCTGGCCATCCAAGCTGAAATCAGGAGGACACCCAAACTAATCTGTTTTAGATTCTCTGAAACCAGAAAAATAAGTTGTAATGCACAAGGGCATTTTCTCCCAGAGGTTTCGCCTGAGATTTCCATCTCTCCTCTCCTCTTCACATTAAGCAAAAAGAATAGAAGCATGGCCCGAGGCAAAGCAAGGCCTTTTCCTCTAAACTCCTGAGTAGTGTCACAGTTGGTGAAAGCAGCTGATTTAACAGAGTGACTTACAACAGATATATTCACCTGAGGATTCTTTCAGCTTCTCTGCAAAATGACTGGGCAGTTAAAGGCATAGGAACTTTTTTGCTATCCTATTCTTTAACTGATATTCACTAAATATTTCTACATAAATTAGTGTTACCAACGTCTGTTTACATTCTGTTGCTAATTAAAATTAGTATCTACTTTTTCTCCTGTAGTAGCCTGGAATATAACCTTTCTGTCCCTGAGAAATCTCTGTTATGGTCTAAGAAATTCAGCGCAACAAGCAACCTCAGTGCAGTTACTTAACAAGGTGGATATGTTCGGAGAATGTATCATTAGGCGATTTCATCATTGTGTGAACATCACACAGTGTCTGTACAGAAACCTAGGTGGTACAGCCCCCTACAGACCTAGGCTGTATGGTATCGCCTATTGCTCCTAGGCTACAAACCAGCACAGCTTGTTAGTGTACCAAATACTGTAGCCAATTGGAATCCAATGGTCAGTATTCGTGTATCTAAACATAGAAAAGGGACCGTCAAAATATGGTATTACAATCTTATAGGACTTCTGTCCTATATGGAGTGCTACATTGGTTGAAACATTGTTATGCGGCCTGTGACCGTATTCTGAAAAGGTATTTACTTTCACTTCAAATAGGAATGAGGAGAGAACATCTAATTTAATTGTTTTTCAGTGTTTCCAGCCACTTCCCAAAATGATGGCCCCTGAGAGCCTCTCATCTGACCTATTAGCACCTCATTCAGCTCTGACTCAATGACAAAGTCACCAAATACCAGACTAATGGTGATGACTATTTTTAATCACAAAAGGTGTACAGCTATTCTCTTAAAATACAAAAACATCCATCAATCGTATGACATTTTGAACATATGTCATTCTAAAATTTGCAAAGTTTTAAAGTTAGCTCCTTTTAAGCATAAGATTCTTTTCTTATCATTTGCATTTCAGAAAATAAACCTGATCATGCCAGAAAGCACAGGTTTCAAATTTGCAAATGCCTAGGAAAGTTGGCTGAGTGAGTTTTTATAAGAAAATCATAAATTTATATGACTCATATATATATTATATTTCTTCATATGTACTTAGCCAAAACCATTGTATATTCTTAATAACCAATTCACCACATCATTTGCATTTTTAAATATAGAATTTGAGACTGAGTTTTAACTTGTTTCCTTGGTTCACACATCTCATGACTGACTTGAGAAAAGTTACATGAACTTTAGCTGAGGAGTTTCACATATTCTCCTCATCTCAAGTGCAGTCTCTGCAGGGAATAATTTCCTGTGGGAAGTAACTGTAGGAGTATCTCCGCTGTTCTATGGAAAAGTAAGAACAGCTGCAAATTTTTTAAGAATAACCTATATAGAAAAACGTCAAACTAAGGGCATTTCTACCTTTTCCCTGACTAAACAGAGCCATCATTCTTTAAGCACTTACTAAAAGGGAATTGATTAACCTAGCTGATGTCTCAAAAACAGACCAGATATAACTATATAGAAATACAACCATATTTTTCTCAGCACTATGGAAAAAGCTGTTGAATACCATTTATCACATCTGAGTTAAATGATTAATGAGATGTATATTTCCTTATTTTCTCTTTTCATTCTTCTTTTTCTTTTTCTTCTTCTTCTTTCCCCTCTTCCTCCTTTCTCTCTCTCTCTCTCTCTCTCTCTCTCTCTCATTCTCTCTCTTTCTTTAAACCAGTAATCACATACCAAAGCTACAGTACCTTCTGTGTTTCTTGTATACATCAAAATTATGTGAAAAGAGATGCTTGTCCCACTGTGTTGAATGGGAAAAAAATTGAATATGTATATTATATAATTTATCTATAAATAACCATAATATTATATATGTATCTATATACATATGTATCCATATAATATTATGTATCTATAATAACCAATATTGTATTATATTTATATATAAGTTTAAAAATATATAATATTGACTTTATATACATACATAATTCCTGAATTTTTCTCATTTGATTGTTAGTCACACTAAAATGAAAAGGATAATTTATAAAATATATATATATAATATTTTGTAAGATAACTTTAGTTCCTTTGTTCTTAATATTGAAATGTGATGAGGGGCAGTGTTTGTTTAGGCAAGAGTTGCTCTGTACTTGGTAAATTGTCAAATAGCACCTAAATTATACCCCTGGGAATTTCTAAAATGTAGTTAGAATTTTGAGTACTCTATTAGGAGAACATCTGTAAATAGTCTGGTACATGAGCTCACTTGCAAACATATTGGTATGTTGCAATCCGTATTGGTATTTCAGATAATCACCCCAGAAGTTTTTGAAAAAATTATTTTGAAATCAGACAGCATGGCAAGGCTGTAGGTGTGAAAATTAAACACAAATGGAGATGAGGTCATTACTTATACACTGATACACTGACTATGTTTTTGAATTCTTTGGTGTCTGTTTTTGTTGGGGTCATGTTTATGTTGTCATTCTCTTTTGAAAGATGAAAAAACAGTTGATTCTAAACATCGTACTGTATTTTGAATAGCATTGTCAGAGCCAAGGCAAGAATTTCACTTTTATACATTATAATGCTGAATATTTGCCCTGAAATGAAAGTATGATAAGAATGAAAAATGTCAATGTAATGGAAAGATTCAAGGTTTCACAGGTTTTTTAAAATCTGAAAATAAAGAGAAAAATCCAGGGAAGTAATCTGAAAGACCGTGTACATTGCACTGATTTCTCTTGTTGCTTAGTAGATCTGTCCTCTTCACAATGTCTCTAACCTCAATGAACAAAATAGGATCATCAATTTCTTTTTGAAACTGAACCACAAAAACAGATTATAAGATACACAAATAAGGTATTACACAAATAATTAAGTTTCAACTAGTATGTTATAATGCAGAATAGAAATAATTGAAAGGATATGTGAAAACAATGAAAAAAGGTTGGAAGAATAATATATACAAAACTGAAATGTGAACACTACAACTAACCAAAGAGAACAGCAATTATGGAGCTAAACATTAGCAGTAGAATCACATTATATTAAAGGAGAGGCCAAAGTTTGCCCCATTTTACTTGAGGGTGACATCTAGAAAACTGGAGAATTAATTGGATCTTGTGGCTTTGGTCAGTTTCACTGAGCTATGGTCTCTGAGCACATAAAACTTCATTATTAACCCAATCACTGAAAGGGTCTTCCCAAGACCTAAATTAAATACCATCAGCAAATTAGTCTAAAGAAAGAATGATTAATACTTCAGTAGTCCAGTGGTGCTACTTTTGGCATAGCTTAACTGTGGATAAAATTTAGGAACCATGTATCAATGTCTGTTCTGTGTTCTTGATGGTGTTTAGTGCTTAGCAAACAGAAGGCACTCAAACACTTTTTGACTTACACCTAGAAGAACTTTAGACAAAGGAAGAAAGACTGAGTGGAATCTGGATAAACATTTCATGATGTGATCACAAATTTAAAGCCAATGTGAAAATGTTTAGCAAAAAAAACATACAAAACTCACAAAAGAATAATTTTAATGGCAAAGAAGTAACTGAGAAGTCAGTGTCAAGATGGAAAATACTGTAAAAATAGTTTACTGTGCCTAGAGAAAATTTCTTTCACTTGAGGAAAAATATATTTGAATGTTTAAGCGGTGTTGAAATTGTAAAATGCAGTGTCTAAACTAAACTGCAAAATTGGTAACCAAGTACTAGCAATTTAAAATAGTACTTGTATTGATGATGATTTGTATAAAATATCTAAGATTAAAGAAAAAATAAGAGGATGAGATGACAAAGAACAAGAAAAAGAGCAAGTTAGTTCTATATAGTTTTCTAAGTAAAATAATTTAAAGGACTCTTTGTTCTTTTATATCAGAAGTTCAATAATTTTTTGCTTCAAAATCCTTATAATTGATTATCATATTTTCCTTACATTTTCCAATAAGCAAATGAATGCAGATCAATACTAATTCAAGGAATAATCTCTTTATGTTAAAAGAGATTTTAACAAATAGCAAATCAGGCAAAGAAAAAAATACTTGAGCAATATCAGATGTGTTATCGCTTTACCCAGTCTTCATAAATGTAGTACACCTAAAACTATTTGTAATTAATAAAAAGACTTGGAAAATATTTTAAATATAATTCACTAAAAAGAGACATATTGATCCATTATGAAACATTCTTGGCAAAAACCATTTCTCAAGACATGCTCAGATGCAAGGAAACATGCAGAGATCCCCTGACCGAAGCTATTGAAGTTGTACCGTCTTCTTTATTGAACAAAGCTGCATGAACGGAACTAGAGACTGGCAAATGATGAAAATATTTTTTATGTCATATTCTTTTTTTTTATGTCATACTCTTAATAAAACTTAAGAGTGTTTCATTTATAACCTCAAAACCTATATGATTACATGAGTACCCACAGAGTCAGGAAACAAAGCCATATAACTTTGAGGTATTTTAAAGAAAGTGTCAAAAAGGTTAATCCAATTCTACACTAAAGCACTCCCTCAGGTCTCCAAAGTAAAGTTTAAAATGTATAATCTAGTCTCCTGTGTCTGTTAATCCTTTGCACTTATGATTAGTTCCTGTTTACATTAGCAAATAAAAAAGATTTAATGTAGGTCAAAGGTTCTCTGAGCTTGTTTCCCTTTTTAAAAAAATCAATATCCCAAGGAAACGTAACATGGCTTTTGGAGGAACTGGATCATCTTTCAATAGTAATATAATAATAAATAATAATAATGTAGCCTGGATTTCCCAGTTATAGCAACTGGATTAGCCACAAACTCAAATAATATTAAAATTAGCAGTTTACGGGATCAAACAAATTTAGCTTTCTTTGAAATTTGGACCAGCATCTAAGGCTAGAAACTAGGCTTCTTAATTGAATATTAAGAACTATCACTCAAGTGTGGGGAAACAGTGATGATTATGTAATAGCTTTCTATTGAGATTATTCTTGGCTAGCATGTGCACTATTTCACATCACACTTCACAAGTTTTGATACTTCTGACATCTTAATCTAAAGTAGATACTGTTTAGAATCCTGTGATCACTAAAGTGCTCTAAAATATGAGCTATTTAAATATGTATTTCCTGGCAATTAATGCCTACTGGTGACAGTGACCAAATGTTTCATTACAGGATAGTAAATGAAAAGAAGCCATAGCTGAAGAGGAACATATGAGAATTAACCTGGACTTTTCCCCCTGTAACCTTTCATGTTGCCACAGAATAAACAGATTTAACACAGTAGTTCTCTAATCTTCTTTAAAAGCACAATGATGGGAAATTTCCTACATAAAATATTTGATTTTAAATATTCTTATTAATCAAATTCATATATCCAATTCAGGAATTGCTTGAAAGGTGGTCAAATTTACAGATAAAAGGTCAAATTAGTTTGCATAGTATGGGTAAGTTATTTTCTCATCTGGCTATATGGCTTTTTGGACACAGACATTGTTTTTGAAACCTAACAGAAAACAGAACATTGGATCCGAAAGAGTAAAGCTTAACTCATTACGTCTGGAAAGAAGAAATATCAATTCTCTGAGTTAATGCTATGTCTATTTTAATTAACTACTTGAAAAATGTAAGATGGTTACAAACACAACATGCACATACATCAAGATTACTATAACATAAACAACTTAACCTTGGAAAAACTAAGAATAGAAAAAAATGTACCAAATTACTGTGAGTTTGAGTAATGAGAAAATCAGTGATTTTGTTTCTCTTCTTTTGTTTTACTTCTCAATACTTAATAAATATGAATTATTTTAAAGGACAAGTATATTATAAATATAAGAAACTGCTTCTTACATAAGAAGTAATTTCATTTTTACCAATGCTTTTCAAGAAATGTGAGAACAACCTTAAACTGATGTTTTGTTTTTACAGAAAAAATGCAAGTGTTTAACAAGTGCAGTTTAGTAGGGAAGACAATTCCTCATGTACACTGCCTTAATTTAGGAGTTCTAAGGTTCAAATCACAAATTAAATGGCTTCCAGAAACATATTTAATATACACAAGATTAATTCTGTGTTTCAATTTACTTCTCCAAGTATGTTATCTTTTCAGCGGTAAATGTTGGCCTCTTTTCAGTAAACAGTGCATTTGGCAAGAACTGGAGCATTTTCTCAGCTATGCAAGTGATGATTAATGATTCAGTGCTCAACAGCATCATGATCATTTTCACTGGTTCCCTGATTTGAATATATATATTTATATTTTCCTTCTGCAAATTCATATATGTAAAAGAAAAACATCCAGTTAAGATCACATGGCACAGAGAAGAGAATGCATTTAAATGTAAGTAACTCTGCATCTTGAATCAACTCTTCTTCCCCCAATCCTTCCAATTCATGGAAAGTAGAATATTACCTTACTATATCCTGATGTGCATGGCACTTTGTTAAGTAGCTAAAAAATAGGATAGCCCTTCCTCTCGTATAAATAATGTTTATGTACATACCCATAGAAGCAATAATTTTCCATGAACTAACACATTCTAAGAATGTGAACACATGTGAAAACATAGAAATATGTAAAATAATAACAATATTCGTTATCATCTATTGGGCCAGGTGCCTATAGATACAATTCATTGTGGTTTTTCTACATCTCTGAGAATAGGAGTGGCTGTGCCCACTTTATAGATGAAGAAACTGAGACTCACTCCAGAACTTACCAAATTTAACAGCTCATGAGAGGTGGCCTGGGGATTTGAATTGTATCCTGTCTGATTTCAGGCCCCAGGGCTTTCTGTTATGCTGTGGTGCCACATATTGCTGAAAGGGGCTACTCATGGCCTGGATTAAGTGGCAGGCCTGGGTCAGAGCCTTCAAACCGCCTTGTTATCGTAACTGAGATGTTCATTTGTTCTATAGTACAGCAAGTTCAAAGAGAAAAATCTTCCCTAAGTAAAAGAAAGCTGAATGTTTGTCAATGGGTAGAAGTTAAATAAAATGGGGCATACCCTACAGGTTGACTGGTAGGGATTTCTTTAAGAGATTTTTAAGAGAAAGAAGCAAATTTCTTCCCTCAGCTTTGAGTCACTATAGACTGTCTCTTCTGTAGCCCAAGCCACCTCAGGAAATCTTCATATCTAGAGAAAGGGAGTTTTTGAGAACATTTTGGCCAGCACCTTCTTTCAATATTGAGATCAGCTATTAAAAAGTAGCTTAAGCTACTATTATTTAATTATTTCTGCCTCTCTACCATTTAAAAAATGGACTTTCAAAGGAAAAAGAGACCACTGGGGAGAAATATGTTTTCAATAGACATATTTCTCGCAAACACATATACTTATTTTTTCAATTGGTTGGTTAATGGGTAAATTGATTGGTTTAGTTCTCTTATGGGTGTTTGGTTTGTCAATAGATTGAAGATTTTTATTACTCCAAAGAGCCTGGAGGAAATTCATCCTAAGCACTTAATTTTCACAATAAATTACAGTTTTATTATTCTTCGTGTATAATTTTAAAAATTCAAACAGTGTAAACAAGGTAAAAAAGGCAATACATAAAAGTAAAAGAAAGTAATACATATCTTATGCTTCTACAAATCTAAGATAACCATTATTGACATTCTAGTGACCAAACTTACTTGTATTACTTTATGCATAAAGATAGATAAGTAGGTAGATAGATAGACAAATAGATAGATAGAACTTTACATGAATGGAATCATAGCAAGCACGTAGAGGTTTTATTTTTAATAATCATTAATATTAACTTTTGGTGACCTCCCACTGACATCCACATAACTGCCTCTCACTGCCATCTCATAATTCATATTAGGAACTTGTTTACCTTTTTCATATTTTCCCCATTTTTATAAAATCATTTGCAATGATATTTGGGGATTTTGCAACTGTTTTACAAAAATCAAATCAGATAATTTTGTGTCATTGACTTTTTCCCTTGAAAATATCTAGGAATCCTCTTCGAGTCTGTTGTCTTAAACATAATTTATCTTTTTTAATAGTAATAGCTAAATAATGTACCATAGTGTTAGAAGTATAAAGTTTTATTTCCAAATAGTGATCACCTCATGTGTTTCTATTTTTTGCAAATAGTATTTAAAGGAATATCCTTGGACATCTATATGTTAGATATATAAGGTCCTACTTTATTTTTTAAATCTTATTGCATATATTTAAGAAATACAACATGATGTTATAAAATACATATATGTAGTAAAATGATTACTACAGTGGAACAAATTAACGTATCTGTCATTTCACATAGTTATCCATTTCCCCCCTGTGGCAAGATCTCAACTCATTTAGCAAAATCCTGAATACACTTTATTATTAACTGTATTCCTCCCATTTTACATTATATCTTTCAATTTGCTCATCCTACATATTTCCTATTCTTTGACCTATCTCTCCCCATTCCCTCCCCTCTACCCTGGCCTTGCTAATCACTATTTTATTCTGTATTTCTATATATTTAACCTATTATCTTTTTTTAGAGTCCACATCTATGAGATCATGCAGTATTTTTCTTCTTGTATCTGGTTCATTTCACTTAGCATAATGTCCTCTAGGTCTATCCATGCTGTGGCAAGTGGCAGGATCTCCTTTTCAAGGTTGAATAATATTCCATTGTGTGTGTGTATATATGTGTGTATGGATACTTAAGTTGTTTCCATATCTTGGCTATTGTGAATAGTGATACAATGAATATGGAAGTACAGATATCTTTACAAGATGGTGATTTCTTTCCTTTGAGTATATGCCCAGAAGAGGGGTTGCTGGGTCATATGGTGGTTCTATTTTTAATTTCTGTAGGAATTGTCATACTGTTTTCCATAATGACTACGCCAATCTACATTCCTACCAACAGTGTACAAGAATTCCCTTTTCTCCACACCCCCGTCCACACTTGTTTTCTCTTGTCTTTTGATAATAGCTATCCTTATAGGTGTGATGTGATATCTCGTAATGGTTTTGATTTGCATTTCCCCGATGATTAATGACGTTGAGCACCTTTTCATGTACATGTTAGCCATCTTTATGTCATCTTTGGAAAAGTGTCTATTCAAGTCCTTTGCCCATTTTTTAATCACATTATACATTTTCTTGCTATTGTGTTGTATGAGTTCTTTATAAATCTTGGTTATTAACCCTTAGCTGATAAATGGTTACAAATATTTTTCCTAATATGCAAGTTGCCTTTTCATTTCATTGATTGTTTTCTTTGCTGTGAAGAAGTTTTCAGATTGATTTAATTACATTTATTTATTTTTGCTTTTGTAGCCTGAGGTTTTTGTGTGATATCCAAGAAATCATTGTCAAGGTCAATGTCAGGGAGATTTCCTCCTATGTTTTCTCCTAGGAGTTTTATGGTTTCAGGTCTTATGTCTAGGTCTTTTATCCAGTGTGAGTTAATTTTTGTGTATGGTATAAGATAAGGGTCCAATTTCATTCTTTTGCATGTGGAAACCATTTTACCAGCACCATTTATGAAAGAGACAATGCTTTTGCCCTTATGTCTTTTTGGTGTCCTTGTCAAAAATTAGTTGACCATATATGTTTGGATTTATTTCTGGGCTCTCTATTCTGTTCCACTGGTCTATTTTGTTGTTGTTGTTATTATGTTTGTACCATACTGTTTTGATTACCATAGCTTTGCAATATAATTCTAAATTAGGAAGTGTGATGTCTACAACATTGTTCTGAGGACTGCTTTGGCTAGGCCTTACTTTAATATTAATAGGATAGGTTTTCAGAAGTAGATTACAGAGTCAAAAGATATGTGTACATGTTAATTATAACAGATTTTACCTGAAAGATTTTTTTAAAGCCTGTAAAAACCTTTAACATAGATTTGTTAAATGACATTTAACATAGACATGTTAAATGACAATGAAATATATATTGCTTTGCCATAATAGAAAGTAAGGAATATTAAAAAGCACCTCTCTTTCATTCCTTCTTTCATTCACTCATGTAGTCAATGAGTACCTAGATGCCAGATACAAAACCAGTCTATCACTTCATTTTGATCACCAGCAATAAAAATTAAAATTGCTAGATCCACAAATTTTCCACATAGTTTTAGTAACTACTTTGTATAGACTTCAAAAAATTTCTCCTGAGGGGGTGTTTGAGAATCACCGTTTTCATGCGGGATGGTTGGTTGGTTGACTGGTTAACTTTCAGGCTACTCTACTTCCCCAAGTCACAGAATCACTGTCACCATGCATCCCTATTATTAATGGGCAAAGACTATATTCTTCAGGTGTATTGGAGCAGAAAAAAGATAAAAAACTAATGCTGCCACCATTAATCTACCTAACCAAATTCACTGTAAGTTATTGTCTGATTTAAAGAGTTATAGAGTGTTTTTGTCCCAGAAATCATATGATGTTGTTTCCTGTCTATATTCATACCATTATTTTAGAAATGTTTACTAAATTTAGCTAACCAGGCTTTCTAAAATAAATTAACTTTAAAATAATTGGTAAATGCAGCCCGAACTAAAATGTATCACTTAAAATACAGATAACAGATTTGCGAAGGTACCTTAAATAGAAGTTAAAGATAGTTGCACCCCAGAATTCAATAAAGAAAATATGTAGAATCCATATAACTTACATACTGCTCTGTGTCTGATCATATCATATAAAGCTATTTTGAATTTTATTTTTAACCGACACAGAGGAGAAAATGCTTTATTAATTGAGGAAAGAAATCTTTGAATAGGAACAGCATTGACTTTTAAATTATTGGCCTTATCTTGCTCTTTTATGTATGCTCAGAATAGTGACAGCATTTTCAACAGTGTTCCAAAAGCCGTTTAGCTTACAAAGTGGAATTATTGTGATACAGTACACTTAATGCATTTCTTCTTCATAGCATCTTATTTCATAAAAATCAATTGGATTTTATGCCTTGCATAGAAGGCCCTTCTTCCACAATGAAGTCAGAGTTATTATAGGTAAGCTGGCCAGATATGATCTAATGCACTAGAACCTTTCTATAGTATTTATTGTTGAACAGAATGCAGTGTAAGGCACTCCAGCACACTACAATAAGTAGCACTTTCTCTAGCACATCCATTGTAGGAACTCTTTATAGGAAGCTATTAATATTACAAAGGTAGGCAAGAATGTCTTGAAGTTTTTCCAGAGAGTAGTTTACTGAAGTAACAAAAAAGCTGTCCTAATACAAGTTTGCACATAAATTGCACCTAGCACAGTGCCATGGTAGGCATTCAAGAGATAGTTGTTGAATAAATGAAGACAGTTCTCTAACATGTGCAATTATGATACAAGAGTAAGACACCAACAGACACAAGCAAAGGATACAAGTTCCATGAAAATAATACTGTATTTACATACAGACAAATAATCAGAGCTGGGGGACCAGAAGCATATTACAAATTAGAGGACAAACTTCCATGTCCTTTGGGAGCCCAGCTGCCAATGAGATCTCAGATTAAAATTCCTTCTGGTTCTTCTAAAAAAATTTGTTTTCTTGCATCCTCAGGGAGCTTTATAACTTCCTAGCTTCTTTCAAGTATTGTGGAGACCTGGTTTCTACAAAGACCCTGCTCACCAAATGACAGTGACTGGTAACAACCATAGGGCATTCCTGACCATTTACTGAATAAAAATATTTTCTTCAGTTTTCATCTCCCTTTTTAATGCGCCTGGGTTTCAAACCTTGAGGCTTATTCCTGCAGCATGAATTAGCAAAGTTTCAGTAAATGCTAATTTCCCTTAAAAATAAATTAAAATATTCTAAAACTGATTCCAAACCAATGACCAAAAATAAATACAAGCATACTTTAGAGATATTGTGGTTTTGGTTCTAGACCACAGCAATAGAATGAATATAGTAATAACATGAATCACACAAATTTTTTCATTTCCTAGTGCATATAAAATTATGTTTATACTTTACCATAGTATATTAAGTGTGCAATAGCATTATGTCTATAAAAACAGTGTGCACATCTTAACTTAAAAATATTTTATTGCAATTTTATTAAAAATTGCTAAGGATCATCTGACCCTTCATAGCGTAATAATCTTTTTGCTTATGAGGGTCTTGCCTCAGTGATGATGGGTTGATGGATGCTGACTGAAAAAGGTGGTGGTTGATGAACATTGGGGTAGTTGTGATAATTTCTTGAAACAAAACAATAGAGTTTGCTGCATCAATTGTCTCTTCCTTTTACAAAAGATTTCTCCATAGCATGCGATGCTGTTTGACAGCATTTTACCCATGGGAGGACGTCTTTCAAAATCAGAGTTAATCCTCTCCAACTTGGCCACTGCTTTATCAACTAAGTTTATGTAATATTCTGGATCCTTTGTTGTCATTTCAACAATGTTCATGGTATCTTTACCACGAATATATTCTATCTTAAGAAACCATTTTCTTTTCTCATCTATAAGAAGTAAGTCTTCATCCATTCAAGTGTTATCACCAGATAGCATCAGCTCAGTCAAATCTTCAGGCCCCACTTCTGACTGTATTTCTCTTGCTATATCCACTACATCTGCAGTTACTTTCTCCACTAAAGTCTTGAATCCCTCAAAGTCATCCATGAAGGTTGAAATCAACTTTTTCCAAACTCCTGTTAATGTTGACATTGTGATCACTTGCTATGAATCATGAATGTTCTTAATAGCATCTAGAATGATGAATCCTTTCCAGAAGGTTTTCAATTCAGTTTGCTCAGATCCATAAGAAAAATTATTATCTGTGGCAGCTAAGACCTTATAAAATTTTATTTCTTAAATAATAAAAGTTGGAGTCAAAATTACTCCTTGACCCCTGGGCTGCAGAATGGGTGTGGTGTTAGCAGACATGAAAACAACATTAATCCCCTTATACATCTCCATCAGTACTTTTGGGTGACTAGCTGCATTGCTAATGAGCAGTAATATTTTGAAAGAAATCTTTTGTCTAAGCAGTAGGTCTCAACAGTGGGCTTAAAATATTTAGTAAACCATGTTGCAAACAGATGTACTATCATCCAGGTTTTATTGTTCCATTTATAGAGCACAGGCAGAGTAGATATGACATAAGTCTTCTGGGGCCTAGGATTTTGTGAATAGTAAATGAGCATTGGCTTGAACTTAAAGTCACCAGCTACATAAGTCCTTAACAAAAGAGCCAGCCTGCTCTCTGAAGCTTTGAAGCCAGGCATTGACTTCTCTTAGCTATGAAAGTTCTAGATAGCATCTTCTTCCAACAGAAGACTGTTTTGTGTACATTAACAATCTGTTTTTTAGTATAGCCATCTTCAACAATGATCTCAGCTAAATTTTCTGTATAACTTGCTGCAGCATCTCCATCAGCACTTGCTGCTTCACCTTGTTCTTCTGCGGTATAGAGATGGCTTCTTTCCTTAAACTTCCTGAAGCAACTTCTGCTAGCTTCTAACTCTTCTTCTACAGCTTCCTCACCTCTCTCAACCTTCATAGAAATTGAAGAGAGTTAGGGCCTTCCTCTGAGTTAGCCTGTGGCTTAAGAGAATATTGTGGCTGGTTTCCTCTTCTATCTAGACCACTCAAATTTTCTCTATATCAGCAATAAGGCAGTTTTGCTTCCTTGTCATCTGTGTGTTCACCAAAGTAGCACTTTAAATTTTCTTCATGATCTTTTCCTTTGCATTTACAACTTGGTTATTTGGCACAAGAGGCCTAGCTCTCAGCCTGTCTCAGCTTTCAACATGCCTTCCCTATTAAGTTTAATCATTTCTAGCTTTTGATTTAAAGTAGAAAACATGGAACACTTCCTTTCACTTGAATACTTCAAGGCAATTATAGGGTTATTCTTGAGCCCAACTTTAATATTGTTATGTCTTAGAGAATAAGGAGGCCAGAGAGGGAGAGAGAGATGAGGGAAAGGCTGATCAGTGGAGCAGTCAAAACATATACAACATTTATCGATTAAGTTCTCCATCTTACATAGATATGGTTTGCGGCAAAAAAATTACAACAGTAACATCAAAGATCAGTGGTCACAGATCATTGTAACAGATATAATAATAACAAAAAAGTTTGAAATATTGCAAGAATTAACAAAATGCAAAACAGAGACACAAAGTGAGTACATGTTGTTGGAAAAATAGCGCTGATAGATTTGCTTGATGCAGGGTTGCCATAAATCTTCAACTTGTAAACAATGTACTATATGAAGTGCAATACAGTGAAATGCTATAAAATGAGGTACACTTGTATCTCTATGTAATTTTATATCATCTATAATATCTAACTTTTATTTCATAATTCCTTTTCTTCTTATTTTGGCTAAAAGCTTTTCGTTTCTTTTCCCCATATTTCCCAGACAAAAACACTTTCCCTAGATTTTTTGTAAGGTTGTTCTTGTTTTATTCCTGACATTGAAGTTTTACCCCAGCTGGAAATGAGTTTTTACAGGCTGTAAGATAGGGATCCTAATTGATTTTTTTGTCTACCAGATAGATGGGTTACTGAGCAAGAACCACACTTTTCACTCTGAATTAAAATGTCATTATAACCTATATTTAATTTTTATACACATAGGGATCTTTTTTGGATTCATTTTTCTATTCTATGATGTGCTTATTTATACCTATACCAATAACATACCAATTTGAGTTGAGATATTTTATGCTATGGCCTAGTATTTTATAAGGTCAGTCTCCTACTTACCCTACTTTCTTTATAGGGTAAGAAAATATTATTTTCTTTTATAATGTTCTTGATTATCTTAAGGTATTTCTTCTTCCATGTAAATTTTAATGTAATTTATCCAGTTCAAAAAAAATCTGTTGAGATTCTAATTAGTAATTTATTACATTTATTTTTTATGACATCAGGTTATTTCCATTCAAGTAAATAATCTTCTATCTATGGAGACATTCTTTATGCCCTGCATATCTTACATATGTCCTTCAATGTAATTTCATGGTTTTCCTTCTATAGATCTAGTTCCTTTGTTGTCAAATTACTTCCTAAGAATTTTATCTTTTTTTCATAGAATTGCTAATAATATATTTTTGTTACATCCATTTCCAAGATCTTATTGTTAATATAGAAAACACTCATAATTTTGTACTTCTCTCTTTTATCCAAACAGTTTACCACATATTCTCATTAATTCTATTGGATTTTTTTTCACCAGAGTTTCTTAGGTATATCAACATTTATTTCTATTTTTTCAATGCTTACATCAATTATTTACTTTTATTGTCTCAAAGTTTTACCCAGAACAACCAAAGACCCTGATCAATAATAACACCAATGGCACATATCTTTGTTTCATTATTAATTTTATTGTAATGGTTTTTGCCACCAAAAATATAGGCTTTTATTTTTAATAAATGACATTTTTTATCTTTAAGCAGCTTCTTTTGTTAATATTTAACCTAGTGGTTTTCAAAAACTAGCTGACAAATTTAAGCATACCATTTTTATTTTCTATTCATGTAATCATGTTGTTTCTTTAATTTGTTGTCATAAGTTATTGTTCTAATTTCTAATATTTAATCACATTTGCATTTCTGGAATAAACTTTGTCTCATATAAATGCATTATTCTTTTTACATATTGTTGAATTCTCCTTGCCAATATATAATGTAACATATTTATGTCTCTATTTTTTTAAGTGAGATTAGACTATATATCTTTTCTTTATAATCTTTATGAGATTTATTACTAAAATGTTACCAATTCCAAAAAATTACTAAGAAAGTTTCTTATTTTTTCCATGGCATGAAACAGTTTAAATAGCATGAGAAAGTTAAACTTATAAAAACTGAATCAAATCCATCTATAAGTCTATCTGGTATTGGTGACCTTTTCAAAGGTGGCTCCATAATCACTATTTAAGATCTTTTATGGTAAATGGTCTGAGTATTCTTTTTGGATTGCTATTTTTTGGATTGCTATTATTAATCTATATTTTTATAGAAAGCCATTTGTTTCCTCTATGTTTTCAAAAAATTTTCCCCCAAAATTGTAGTTTCTCTATAATTCCTTTTATCTTTCCTCTCATTCTATTCTTTCTCACAGCTAATTTTGTATAATTTTCCTCTATCTCTTTTTTCATCAGTTTCATAATTGAAACTCTAGTAGATCTCTTTAATTAGTTATATCATAAAACAAGCTTTTTTGATTAATTTTATCACTACTACTATTTTTTGTGCTTATTCAGTAATTTCAGATTTATCTTCTCTCTTTCTACTTCCTTTTGGCTAATTATTCCATTCTTTTGTCAGTTTCTTAAGATGAGGTTGGTAATTTTATTATTGATGTTCATTATTGTAATTTATGATATGGAATATAATAAAGGATATACATTTTCTTCTAATTTTATAGGCAGTGATGTGAGGTTCTATACCCACTGCTTTCTAGAGTTGGTAATGTCAATTTTTATCTCCTCTTTGCTGTAAGAATCAACTAGCAGTGTTTCTTAATTACCAAGTAATTAAATTGGAGTTTTATATTTAGCATTTAATTTATTTTATTAAAGGATACAATCCTTAAATACTCTAGTTTGTTTTTACTTGTTGAGGTTCTCTTTTAAAATCCAGTATCTAGTCAATCTTTATAAATATTCCATGGATAAATGAAAACCTATATTTTCTTTTGAAAAATGTAAGTTACTACTAAAACAAGAATATTTATCATAGATTTCAAATTCTCTATAATATCCTATATTTTTGTCTACCATATCTGCTCAGTTGGAAAGGGGTGTTTCATTACATTTTATCTATTCTTAGTCTATTTAAATTTTAGTCCATTAAATTCCACCTTATCTGATAATATTGTCCCTTCTATATTCCTGTGAATACATTTGCATGATTTTTCAAATATATCCTTTAATTTTCTACCTTTCCTTTATTATTTTAAGAGTATTTCTTATAGGGCTTTCTTTTAAAACTGATTTTAGAGTCACTATTTTAATAAGAGCATTTAGCCTGATCACATTTGATAAAACAAGGACTACATTTGATTTTATTCTTTCCATTTTACTTTGTGTATATGTTTATGTTATTTCTTCTTTTCTCTTGATCAAATTATTCCCTTTTTCCTCATAGTTAATTTGGAAGTTCTACCTTTCAATATTTTAATTGTTACCTTTTCTTTCCTGGTACTTATGTTAAGATGTATTTTTTTTCTCTACTACAATTAGAAAAGGAGATGAGAATTACTTTTCCAGACAAAACAAGCTATTCTCTATACAATATCTCCTACAGATATCAACAAGATGAAACCATAAAATACTTTTATTATTTCATAAATACAAATATCTGTCTTTTACTCCAAAAAGTGAATGCTATTTTTACAAGGTCTAAGATTTTAGGATTATAGGTCTTTGCTCTCATAGTGATGCCTATAAAAAGTATAATTTGCAGACATTGTCTTAACTAAAATAAGCCAGGAACAGAAAATTAAGCACCACGTGTTCTCACTCATATGTGGAAACTAAAAAATGTTGATTTCGTAGAAGTAAAAAGTAGAACAGAGGATACTAGTGGCTGGGAAGTGTCGGGGAAAGGGAGGAATAAGAAGAGATACGTTAAAGTATACAAAATTGTAGCTAGGTAGGATAAATAAGTTCTAGTGCTACTACTGTGGGATGACTATAGTTAACATATTACATATTTTCAGATAGTTTGAAGGAGGATTGAATGCTCCCAACACAAAGAAATGATAAATGTTTGAGATAACAGATTTGTTAACCATCCTGATGATCAGAGTCTACATTATATGTATCAAAACATCACTATGTACTCTATAAATGTGTACAATTATTATATGTCCATTAATAATAAAATATAATATTAAAAAAGAACATTTTTTAGCTTTTTTCAAATAATATGTTAATTATTTGGGGCATCTTACAAATTTATTTTTCTTGATTTTTGGATCTTGGAGATTTTATTATAATATACCTATATATTTTTTTTCTCAGCAGATCTGGCTGAAACCCAGTGTGCCCTTTCAGCATGCAATAACTTATCCTTCCTTAGCCTCAAGAAAAATGTTATGTTGTTTGTTATTGTCTTTCCTTCACCTGCTGCTTTGATTCCTTCTGCAATTTCTAATATTAACATGTTAAATGTTTAGTACATGTCCTCCAAATCTATTGTCCAGTTTTCTTGTGCTTTTCATCTCTTTATATTTCTGTCTGTGCTTTACAGTATTTCTTTCACTTTTTTTCTAGGTGGCTAATTCAAGTTTCAGCAGTGATTAAATTTATCTTCAATTTATCTACTAACTTTCATTTTGGTTTGAAAATAATGACTATTATTTCTAGAAAGTCTTTTATGCTGTGTATACATCTTCATAAATGTTCTCAATTTTTGTTGTATAAGTCTTTTCCATTGGCTACTTCTTTTGCTTATCTTCTCTGTGATTTCTGGGCAGCATTTTTCAGCTCACTGACTCTGGTATGGTTGCTTCATATCCTAAGTTATATCGGTCCCAAAAGAAATGAAAGGCAAACCATTTTCTACCACCATGGGCAAGGAGAAGAGCAGCAAGTAGGTAGCCATTCCCCCACTAAGGCATTGAGATGGAATCTCCCTCATCTCCTGTCTCCTCACAAGTTCCTTATCTCAGAAATAAGGTGATAACTGTTTACCACTCAGTAACTCCTCAGATTCTTCTTGGCCAACAAGACCAAGTCAACTTCTGTGGTCTGATGACAATTCTAACCTTTGCGTCTTCTAGACTCTCTGAAGGTCAAGCTCTTCCCAGCATCTACTGTATAGCAATCCTTGACCTGAGGCTTTCTGATTCTAGTCTCCAGGTTGTTGCCTGACCCCCAGGAAAGAGAGTTCTATGCTGCTTCTACCCACTGAGTCTCCTCTGTCTGACTCATACTCACCTGTCTACAATCCCAGAAATCATTTCCCCAGGAGACATAGACAGATTGACGCTGGGCAAGAAAGAGTGATGATGTGTAGTCAGGCAGCTATATTTCCAGATCCTCTTAAGGGGTCAAAATAGTAAATAAGTTTATTCTGCATTCATTTTGTCATATGATATTAGAAATAAATCACTTAAAAATGTGGTTATAAATGTCTTTTCTCCTTGTCTTTTATACCTGGAAAAATTCTTCCAAACAAATTCACCTGCCTCCCTCTCTCATTTTCCCCAGAATACTCCATCATTCCTTTCTTAGTATATCCATGGCATCCAGGGCATTCCTTGATTGCTGTAGCATTTATCAAGTTATCATAATGAATTATGCACATATCTGTCTTTGAGATAGAGCAAAGTGTTATTCATCCCTAAACCCAAAGCAGTTATTGCAGCACTTAGAGTAAGTATGCAAGAAATTGTTGAATTAGTTAGTTTCATTTGCTATGAAAGACTCATTCCTTAAAATCTAGCTTTGAAAAATATTTTCTTTAGAAAAGTTTAACATTTAGCTTTCAAAAATTTTATCTACAGTGCTAGGAAATCACATTTGAGGGAGGAAGAAGCATTTTCCAAAAGAAAAGAAACTAGTAAATGTATTCAATTAATAAGAATCAATTAATAAGAATAATAATAGAGATGTTGAGCATTTTTTCGTATGTTTGTTGACTATTAGTCTGTCTTCTTTTGAAGAGTTTCTGTTCCTGTCCTTTGCCCACTTTTTAATGGGGTTGTTTGATTTTTTTTCTTGCTGATTTTCTTGAGTTCTATATAAATTATAGTTATCAGCCCTCTATCGGATATGTAGCATGCGAATATTTTCTCCCATTCTATAGGTTGTTTGTTTGCTCTCATGATAGTTTCCTTGGCTGTGCAGAAGCTTTTTAATTTTATCAGATTCCATTTATTTATTTTTGTCATTGCTGTGATTGCCTTTAAATGCAAATCAAAACCACAATGAGATATCACTTAACTCCAGTGAGAATGGCCTTTATCAAAAAGTCCCAAAACAATAAATGTTGGCGTGGATGCAGAGAGATAGGAACAACCATACACTGCTGGTGGGACTGCAAACTAGTGCAACCTCTGTGGAAAGTAACACTGACATACCTCAAAGAGCTACAAGTAGATCTACCGTTTGATCAGAAATCCCATTACTGGGCATCTACTCAAAGGAACAAAAGACGCCCTATAAAAAAGACATCTGCAGTAGAATGTTTATAGCAGCACAATTCACAATTGCAAAGATGTGGAAACAACCCAAGTGCCCGTCAATACATGAGTGGATTAATAAAATGTGGTATATGTATACTATGGGGTTACTCAGCCACAAAAAACAATGGTGATCTAGCACCTCTTGTATTATCCTGGATAGAGCTGAAGCCCATTCTAATAAATGAAGTATCACAAAAATGGAAAAACATGCACCACATGTACTCACCATCAAATTGGTATTAGCTGATCAACACTTACGTGCACATAAATTAGTAACATTCATCGGTGTCGGGCAGGTGGAAGGGCAGAGGAAGAGATGGGTATATTCACACCTAATGGGTGCAGTGCACACTGTCTGGGGGATTGACACACTTGAAGCTCTGACTCAAGTGGGGCAAAGGCAATATATGTAACCTAAACCTTTGTACCCCCATAATACGCTGAATAAAAAAATAAATTTAAAATGATAATAATAATAATATATTGTCAAGAATGTTACTTGAATTAATTAATGTACTGGTTAAACCACAAAACCTGATTTTTAAATAGATAAATGATAAACTAAATCACCAACTTGAATGTGTGATTAAAAATGTTTTTCCAGAAACAGTGATTTTATAACCTCGACTTTATCAACAGGAGTATGTATTGGTAAAACAAACAGCTAATGCCAAGCCCTACGCTGTAGCCATTGGAAAGGATTTTTCTCTGATGGACTTTGGAGTCACACACAATGGGACTCACATCTGATTTTCCCATTTCTAGCAATGTGGATTTGAGAAAGTTATTTAACTCTCTGAATTTCAGTTTCCTTATATATAAAATGAAATTAATACTATCCACCTTACAAGGTTCTCATAAGGATCAAATGTGATAGTCAATCAAAATATTTGATGCTGATTATTAATATGTTGCTTGTTTTTACTCTAGTTATTAGTATTACTAGATATTAATTGAGATTAATTAAGATTAATTAAAAAATATTCTATTTAGGGTAAAAACAAATAATGTTTAGCCAGTAACTGCATTGGAAATAATTCTTGGATAATGAAAAAAGCAAAGAGAATTATTAAACCAGAGAACTTAAAATAAAACAATAATAATCTATTGTGCTAAATTTTGATGACAAGAATGCACAGATTTTGCTTATTATCAAGGCAAACATCAGGAGAAAATGAATTTAGGTATATTGTTCGCATGTAATTAAGTGATCTAGAATCATAGATGTATGTTTAACTTTCATAATCTTTACACAGATTACAAAATGTTTACCACTTCTCTGAACATATTTAAATGTGAAAATCTCCATCAGACATTAAAAATTGCAACAAAAAATCCTGGATAGACTATTTTTTTAATCTGATGAATATTTTCTTCCTAAACACACACATTCATTCTCTCTCTTTTTCAATTGCTTCCTCTCAAAGATAAGCTTGCTTACCTTCTCATAAAACTGAATGATTTTTTTTCAAAACAAATAATGGAAAATATGAAGAGAATATTTTATAGTTGTCCAACTCATTTGTAAAGTAGATAATCAAGAAGAATAATTTAAGCCCTGGAAAGCTATTCAGTTCTATTTATTAAGTACCCACTTCATGTAAGCTGTGAAAAATGGTTTATGAACTATAAAACAAATCCTCAATATGTCCTCAGTATTTTTCCAGGATGATATCATTTCATTGCTTAAAGAAGTGGTCTCCAAATATCTTTATATAGTACTTTTGCAAAATATGTATAGTTTAATAAGTTGATACAGATACAAATGTAATACTATATTATATATATACTTAAGGTAATATAAATGTGTTTTTAAATGATGAAATAAAATAAATATAAATAAAGCTAAATTTTCCTATACTTCTTAGGCTCATCTTCTGTCTTCCTGGCCTTATGGGCCAGAGGCCTAGATAAGGAAAAAGGATTAAGTGAACAACCGATATCCTTTCTGGCTGAAGAGTTCTTTGTCTTTCTGCCTTTAAGAGCATTTTCCTCAACTGTTTCAAGATGTCATCTCCCAGAGATAGAATGTAGCAACACCAAACATCACGGCAAAAAAAAAGAGCTTTCTGTTCTATCCAGATTCTGTCCAGAGTTTACAAATCAATTGCAACATATAAGCTGGTACTGTTATCTGCTGACAAATATAGTAGGTTATTACCTAACAGCAAATATAAAGATATCAAATTATAAAAATTATCCTAGTATATCTTAAAATGTTTCCATATCAAATATATTAAATAAAGAAATTATATGCAAACTGAAATCTATTATTAGTCCCTAAGCCTAAGAGTATATTAGTTTTGTGAATTCCATTTAACACTGACCATTTCTGTAATACTTAAGATAAAGTGAATAATGATTTAAAAAAAATAAAGTAGAAGGTACTGAATTACATTGCGCAAATTACAGCACAGAATAATTTATAGTCTTCAAACCACTATATTAGGCTTCAAAGTCAAGACCTTTAATACATGAGTCAGGATTCTGTGATTTTATTTTCCTTGCTTGTTTGTGTCATTTGAGTTGGCTGCAGGCTCAACCAGATGACAAAATGTTCGGTGGTTTGCAGTGTAAAAGTTTATCTTCACGAGCAAAAGGGCTTTAGCTAAAACCTCTCATTGTCTTTAAATAAGAGCTTAAGAAATACAGCAAAATCTTTAGACTGAAGCTAAATAAGATTTTGTGGATTTGTATTGCCCTATATTCACAGATTTAGCATATATTACCATAAAACAGAAGTAGAATTTCTCTAACTTGGAATATTCCTGATTAATTCTCCCAAATGCCTTTACAACAGTAGATGAACATTTCTAGTCAGTAGTTCAAAATAACTCTTGGAATCACATCTTAAGTGATTCCAGCTCATTAAGATGAGAAGTAGTTGTTAATCAGACAGCTAGGAGAGGGCTTCCAGAGTAAATCTTTGCAGTGATTTGATAGAAAAAAAACGCTGACCGGTGAGAATCAAAATTGTTACTTACATATGTAGTTTCTGAAAGAAGAAAAACTAAAAGGGAAAGCAGCTCTGCACTATTGTAGAAAGTCTTCCCTCCCGACCAGGGGCTTGGAGAAAGAGCTACAGTCCGCAAGTGGGTGCTCCAGGAAAATTATTTCTCTAACAGATTTGACACATCTTGCAATGGATTCACACTGCCTTGGCAAGCAAATGGATTAGCTTTGATGGTGTTGCCAATAAAGCCACAGTCTTTTGTTGCTGCACAAACACATTTCTCTCTTTCTTTATATGGCCTCCAGCAAACTACACATGTTACTTTTGTTTGGGTAATTTACTGTCTTGGAAGAGGAAGTATGAAACTACTTTTCAGAGAAAACCATTGAAACTCCTTGGCTGGCAGCATCAGAAATATCACCACAAAGCTTTCTCTGATCAAATGGAAATACTCAGAGGGGAAAAAAAGTAACCTTCTTAAATTCAACCAGCAAAATTCCCCCAAAACCCTCCTTCATAAAGCTTGATTTTTATAAGCCATCTGTTTCTCAACAGACTATATTCTTTGCCTTAACCATCCCTCTTCATGTTCCTTCCAAACATATTGCCCATTATTTACCTACATGATTAATAAAGATCTCTGAAATGAGAACATTAACTCACTTCACAGCCTCTTTGCGCTGTTATTGTCTCTTCTATTTAACAAATTAAGATTTAAAAATTTATACTCTACTTTTTTGGGCATTTCTTGATACTCAACTACTGCTTTAGTTAACGTCACAGTTTGCTTGTTTGATAGCTTGTCCTTTTGCTTTTGGTGTTCACAATTTTTTCATATTTTAGAATATATTTTTACCTAATGAGAATCTGCTGCTTCCATAGCTTTGAAATGCGATAGTAAATAAGGAATTTATGGGGTATACAAAACATTTTTCCATTGTTTCAATCAAAGGAGCAGTTGTGATGCTCTTTATCTATACAGTGAATGTAATTAAATTTTTAATTTAATGTGCAGTGATTTTTAACAGCATTCCTTTAAAAGTAAAATAATATTAGATTAACCCAAAGGATTTTTAAAAATAAATTTTAACTCTCTCATTCTAGTATTGGTTGGAATTAAAAACAAACTTTAAAATTATTTTCTTTTAGGATGCTCAACATCAAGAGTCATTAGGGAAATACAAATCTAAACCACAATGAGATGCCACTTCACACCCATTAGGATGACTATTATTAAAAAAAAGAAGAAGAAGAAAGAAAGAAAAAAAAAGCAGAAAATAACCAGGATTGGCTGCAGATGGAGGTTGGATCCCTGGCATATTGCTGGTAGGAATGTAAAATGGTATAGGTTCTATGGAGTACAGCCTCTGCTTGGTGGGTCTTCCAAAAAGTAAATACTGAATTACCATATGATCTAGCAATTCCATTTCTGGGTATATACACAAAAGTATTCAAAGTGGGGACTTGAACAGATATTTGTACACCAATGCTTTTCGTAGTATCATTCACAATAACCAAAAGGAAATACCCATCAACAGATGAGTGGTTAAACAAAATGTAGCAAATACATACAAATAATATTATTCAGCCTTAAAAAGCAATGGAATTCTGATATATGCTTTAACATGGATGAAACTTGAAGACATTATTCTAAGTGAAATAAGCCAGGCACAAAAAGACAAATAGTATGATTCCACTTATGTGAGATACCTTGTGTGGTCAAATGCATAGACGTGAAAAGTAGAATGGTGGTTGCCAGGGGCTGGGGAGAGAGGGAGAGGAAGAGTTATTTGATGGGTATGAAGTTTCAGTTTGAGAAGATGAAAAAGGTCCTGAGATGGTTGGTGATAGTGGTCGCACAGCCATGTGAATGTATTTAAGGCCACCTTAAAAATGGTTAAAAAGGTAATTTTTTTGCATATTTTACCACAATAAAAATTATTTTCTTTTCAGAAAATAAACAGATGTGTTTCTTAACAAATATTGAGTTAAATAAATATCAAATATTCACATTATTTTGAAATTATTTTGTCCATTTAGCCCAGGAAGTGAATAAGTTAATTAATCTCATAATCTAAGATGTTAACAAAATTCCGATGTTCTATTCTGGGCTTAAAAGCATTAGTGGATACTTGGGACCTAATAAATCTGAACTTTATCCGATGCTTGTGCCAAAGCAACAATCTTTAAAAGCTAAAGCTCTTAATGAGTCAGGCACTCCAAAGATGGCTCAGGAAACCTGACACCAAAACCCCCTTTCGGATCTCGCAGAATTATCTTCATCAAGGATAGATAAATAATATGCTTATCTTCGTGTCTGGAGAAAGACTAGGGAATATTATTGTTGCAGCTCTGAGGCTCATTTAAAGGGGTTCAGACAAGAACTAAAGCCTCTGTTATACAGGGAGGTAAATACTCCCCCAACCAAGATATTTTAGAAACTTCTCTTGAATGTGTACATAGCCTACTTTTCCAAAATCCATTTGTGTGACTGATATGAACCACATAACTCAGACTTCAAAACATTTTGTCTAGCTTATTTACTTCTCTTTACCACTCTGGATTCCTCTCTTTCTTTTCTTTTTATGCCCCTTGTTTATTTTTGGTTTTGTTTTGCTTTGTTTTATTTTGCTTTGTTTGGGGAAGAAGTTAGGAAACCATAATGTTAAGTTGGTTTAAAATTGATCTCAAAAAAATAAATTCTGCCACTTCAAACCATGTTTAAACCATGCTTAAATGTGTAGAAGTTTTCAGCTATTTATAATGAATTAATAGTCATAAACCACAAAAATAAGCAGTATCTAAGCTATTTTAAAAATGACCACACGTCCCAGGGCATTTTTTGGTTCTGTCTGTGGTGGTTATAAGTTGCTGTTATTGCTATTATAGGAAAGAAATTCATTTTCATTACAGTAAATATTCCTTACATTCGCTATGTAAGAAAGGGAAAGGGAATTTTTTATTTTCCTCGTTTCATCTCCTTAGAATGCAAGCAACTATAAAACTGAAAATTTATATTGTATACATTCTCTCCAGAGAAAAGTCCAATGAAAAGTAAATTGGGAATGATGGGAAGGCAAATACCATGTGGCCAATATCATGCTGCTTTCAGCATGGAGACTTGCCTTGTGTAGCACTCATATGCCGACACACACACACACACACACACACACACACACTTTTTTATTATCCTTACTTCAAGCATTGTATATTTATATTAAGAAAACCATTCTTGACTTCAGATGATGCTGTAAAATTTCAGCGAATCTAGAAAATCACTTTTTCCTGTATTTCGTGTTCAGGTACTCATGGACATCCATATAATGCTTGAACAGGGAAAATCCAGTTTTATAGATTCAAATAAACCAGATTACCAGATTGTTTTATATTTATTAATATCTGAAAGATATATTTTCAATTTTTATTCTTATTTTTTTACGCTGTAATAACTATAAGAATTTAGGTTTCCTGATAGCTAAGAATAAGAAAGCTATAATTTTCATGTTGTCTGGGTATTTTCAAAAGCTGTCTACAAATTCACCTGTAGGCACAACTTCATCAGAACTGTACCAGGCAGATGTCACTTTCTTCCGCTTATAACCTAGGGAATAGCTCTGTTTCTCTGGCCTGCAGAAGGCATTGTGCATGTCTCTTATGCCAAACATTGTCTTCAGAGAGCTATAGTCACTACTTATTCTTGGGGAATTCATCCCAAGGATATGACTGCTTCAAATGTTTTATCCTGTTAAACTTGGGGCCAATCCCACTGGTGACTGCTTCGACCAGCTTCTGCTCTGAGTACTGCATAGGTTATTCTGGGCTTTGTCTGGGGGAGATTAATTACTTTGAAGGTTACCTCTGTAGGGGTGTAGGGTCCTCTGTTCAGCTGGTTTTCACTGTCAATGTGGAATGTACTCATTATACTTTCCTGCCGCTGTCATTCCCATTTGCTATCCAGGCTTTCTGTGGATTCATTGTTATTTTACTATGCCTTCTATCAGTTTAACGGAATGTAGGGAGAGAGGAGAGAAAATATTAAACAATTTTAATTGAGAGCCTATATCAGTCAGAGTCCAGGCAAGAAGAACACATTCAAACCAAGGGGTTTGAGGAAGGTTAATTACAGACATGAGAGCGTGTGTAATAGGGATGATTAAACTCCTGGGGCTCGCAAGAGTGAGAGCTGTCACCTTCACCTCCTAGGCTGAAAGGGAGAAAGGAGCTGTAGTTGAAAGAGCTATGAAAGGAGGCTTGGCTTTCAGCAAAAGAACCCAGTCAACCAGCAACGTCCCAACAGGGAGAAGGTGAAGAAATAAATGCCTTGGTCTCATTCTCCTTAACCTTTCCAATCACCAGTTGGTGACTGCCCTTAAACAAATCTGACCTGGAAGCCCGAAGGCAGTTTGTGTCATCGTGGAGGTCAGCCTCCTGGGGCACCGAGAAGACAAGGAGGGTAGAGAGTGGTTCTTAAGGGGCAAACATAAATTAGCCAGCCTTTGGAGCTTCTCTGTTATACCCCTAATCCATTTTAGATAATATTTTTATGAATAAGTATGTTCGTGAATATGCCTAAAGACAGGGAGAGAAATTGAGATAGGGGTACAGAACAAACATGCACAACAATAAATACTTACATACCCCCTGCTATGTGCCAGGCACTGTTTGAGGCACTTTTTAATGTATCAACTCATTTATCCCCACAGCAACCTCATGAAGTAGATACTATTTTAATTCCATTTTCCTGATGAGGAAGCTGAAATATGGAGAGTTTAAGTAACTTGCCCAAACAGATACTAAGTGGAAGAGAAGGGACTTGCCACCTATTGGGGCCAATCTGCAGAGCCAGAGCATAATATGTGCCTGGTACGTGCATTCACACAAAAACAAATGTGTACATATCCTCTCTTTTTTCATTAGAAACTAAATTATTAATTCCTCACCTCCACGTGCCTCACCTGCTCTGCTTCACTTACGTTAACTTGCTTATACTCTGAAGGAAGGTGAATTTGAGGCTAGAGACCCACTGATCTAATGGAAACCATGGGATAAACAAACTTCACAGGCATTGTTTCTCCCTAGCCAAGTCTTTTGCCATACATAACCCGGCGGAGGTTTTAGATTTACCTCCTTCAGTAAATACCTCAAGTGCAGCTATTCTATGTTGCAAATTTTGGATAAGACATGTCCCTTAAAAGATAGCTGAGCTTACTTTCTAGATTCCTGACAACAAATCTCTTACTTTTTTTAGTCATTTCAGAGGCAACTCAAGACAACTTGAGAATTGCATCTTCTTAGTACTTTTTTCTGCACCTGGAAGCTCCTTATTCCAAGGGAGCCAACTAAATAGCAAGCACATTTTCTATATAGAAGAAACACAGAACTGAGAAACTGGCTTCATGATATAAAAAGAATTGAGATTTCCTTCATATGTTTCTAAAAATAAGGAAGGAATTTTTATTTCAAACATATTCAGTTTATAGATTTGAATTTAGCCAAAGGAAAAGAATTAGAACATATTATAACCAAATTGCTCTCTTCCATGAATTCCTGAAGGATCTGCAAAACAAAGTATTATCTTCAATTTTACATAAGGACTACAGACGGCTTTATATTCCCATAATATGTAAGTTAAGCCAAAGAAATAAAAAGATCTCTTATTCCTTCCCCTAATTTTGCATGGTATATTTTGTTCTGCCTTTAATACGGACTCTAGGGAGCTAAACAGTGGGTGGTACTTGGTTTTATTCTGTATACAGTATTATTAGGCATTATGAAATGTTTTATTATTTTCACATGAAGTAGTAAAAAATTATTTAAAATTAAGCCAAATATATGACAGAATTTAAGATAACAACTCAATTTTTCATGGGAAAGTCCCACTGATATAAATTATGTCTGGATTGTAATCCATCTCAGACATGATGCAAAGTAACCATCGTGGAACTGGGTTGGTTATATGCTAAATCAATTGAGATAATTGCTGGGGAAGGTAAGACAATGATATTAGAATTGTAGATCATTATGATTGATGCTACAAAGCACTCTACCTAATACAGTGGCTTTTCCTGTTGTGACTATTGAAAAATTTTAGATGTATTTCTAAACTTATCAAAAAGAAAACTTTTATCAATGTACAATCAAAATTTTAAATATCCACCTGTTCCAGTTGAAACTATGTATTCTCTCCCATGATAGCCTATCATTACAGATACTTACTGAAGGCAATTGACAGCACAATTGTAAGAAAACCATTTCCCATGGGGCTTCTACAAATGCACATAGGAAATCAATTTCTATAGTCACAGGAGAGAAAAACACAGACATCCTGACTGGGAAACTATCCTGCTGTGGTTTTGCCTCATACTTCTCAAGAGTTGTATAAATACTAAAAGGACAAATTCATTTTACGAACAATCTTATCATCAACCCAATAAGATATATTCAAGTCAACTTAATAAGGAAATCAATTTGGATCCCTTTAGGGGGAATTAAAAACAGAATTAAGTAATAAAGAACACGCTTATACATTTGGGAGAAATGGTGGGGTCTTTTTGCTTTCTTTCTTTTTTTTTATTTTTATTTTTTTCCAGCATATTGTGGGGGTATAAATGTTAAGGTTATGTATATTGCCCTTGCCCCTCCTCCCTCCTCGAGTCAGACCTTCAAGCATGTCCAGCCCCCAGATGGTTCGCATCGCACTCACTATGTATGTATATACTCATCCCCTCCCCCCCACTTGCCCAACACCCGATAAATGTTATTCCTATATGTCCCTTTATGTGCTGATCAGTTAATACCAATTTGCTGGTGAGTATATGTGGTGCTTATTTTTCCATTCTTGAGATACTTCACTTAATAGAATGGGCTCTAGCTGTATCCAGGAAAATACACTGAACGCACCGGATCTTGTCTGATTTTGGAAGTCTAAGGAGGGTCGGGCCTGGTTAGTACTTGGATGGGAGAAATGTTTTTATGGGATTAAAGTTGGAAGTTTCGGCCAGGCGCGGTGGCTCACGCCTGTAATCCTAGCTCTCTGGGAGGCCTAGGTGAGCAGATCGCTCAAGGTCAGGAGTTGGAAACCAGACTGAGCAAGAGTGAGACCCCTTCTCTACTAAAAAATACAAAGAAATTAATTGGCCAACTAAAAATATATAGAAAAAAAAAATTAGCCAGGCATGGTGGCGCATGCCTGTAGTCCTGGCTACTTGGGAGGCTGAGGCAGGAGGATCGCTTGAGCCCAGGAGTTTGAGGTTGCTGTGAGCTAGGTTGACACGACGGCACTCTAGCCCAGGCAACAAAGTGAGACTCTGTTTCAAAAAAAAAATTTGAAAATTAAAAAAAAAAATAAACTTGGAAGTTTCAATGCTGGTATTTGGCTGGGGGAGGGGAGCAGAAATAAAGGTAGCAAGACTTAAACGGTTCTTATTATTATTTTTTTTTCTTTTTAATGACAAGGGCTATGGTTTTTAACCTATGATTCCTTTGTTTCTGCACCCACCTGTATAACATTGTGCCTCAGGGGTAATTGCAAAGGCACAGATATTGATTTGCTCCCTTTAAAAGAAAAGATGATGTTCTTCCTCGCATTTAGCCAAAGGAGAAGGAAAATTATTGTAAATGTATTCTATTCTGTTCTAACATTTTTTAATTAAGCTACTTTTCCTTTTATGGTTACAGTACTTAGATTAATCAAGACCAAAACAGCTGCAGCAAAGAATCTATGGGTTCTTTATTCTAGCATAGAAATATAAGCCTCCAAAAATAGGAGACTGTGTAACTTGCTCTTTAACGAAAAAGCCTTTGATAATTACTCGCAATGGTTAAACATTTCTTTCAACCTTTTACTCTATTAATCTGGATGTCATATTTCTACCTTTAATAATAATTTCAGTTACTCATTTGTACCTCCTCAGATTCAGATAATTCTTCATCCTTATTTGACTTATTACCTTCTGCTTCTTCCGCTAAAGATAGACCATGTTTAATGACAATATTATGTAAAATACCACCCGGCGCAAAATTCTTGCCTGCGTTACGAGGGCAGAGATATAATGTTTCACCAAATTTGCCTAGACATTAAAAACCTCAATTTTAGGATAATATCCAGAATTACCTCAATAATCATTCTGGTAAAAAAAAAATGATTCCCTTTATTATTTTTTCAGTGGCAGAGTTATTCAAGGTGGATCTAAAAAGAGACAGCTAACTTGAAAATCAACAATCTGAAGTCCATAATTGAGTTTTAACAAAAAAATTAAACTTACAAACAGATATCATTTTATAGAATTACTCAAAAGCCAAATTCTCCCAATTTATAAAAAGTGTTGCATTTCTGAAGCAGATTGTCTTAAGATGAATGAATCATGACACGATCCTGGGTACTTAGCTATGACATCTGTTAGGTGGTAAATTGCATCGCAGCCACATGCATAATGAAGGAGAGAACAGTTTTTAGTTCTTAGAGTGTTCCTCATGTGGGGATGTGCAAATCGAGGCAGGGAAACTCAGGCCAGATGGAAGAGCTGCGATGCTGGAGAGATTGCCTTTAACTTAGTCGTGGTGCTAGGTGTCTCTTAAAACATGTAAAATCCAATGAGGTCTCCAGGGAAATGTATTTATAAGCTGTTCACTATTCCAAATGATGGCAAACGAATATATTTTGTGAGACTTCTGCTGTTACCTTGAAGAATCAGTGTCAAAATGTACAATATGCATATTAATTTATTCCTCACAATGAGACACGTAGAAAACACTTCAGAGGTTAGTATAATAATAATAAATATGCATCTGCATAGAAGAATAAATTAATTAACATAGCAAACTACTTTGGAGATTAAAGACTGACTTTGTGTTTTCTAAATGAGCAAATACTGTATTTCCTAATTTGTTTAATTAGATAACTATTGAGAGATTTGCTATGTTGAGACAGGAAATAACCCACCACATTCCAGTATTTAGCAAGCTAAATATCATTTTTAAAACTTACTAAAAGGAGTGTGTAGCATGCCTCACATATAATATATATGTGCACAAATATATGTTTTTGTGACCTATATAAATACATATTTATGCACATGTACATTTACATTTAGTTTATTGATTAATCTTTATACTGACAAAGTCTATTAAAAAACAGGAAGACTTTGATCTTCAGGAAGCTAGATGAAGAAAAGGTATATTGCAAAGTCTTCCTCTTTAGCACGCACATCAACTCCTATTGTGAGTTGCTCTCAAGGGAAACTTTGCTGTCATCCATACTGCTATCCACATTCCCAAGTTTTAATTCAGCTAACTCAGTGGTCATAGGATAGAACAGATTTAAACACTTCAGTGTACCCCAGTAGTTTGAAAAATCTAAAAGACTCAGAAATTACTTAGTGGGAATTTCGAGTATCAATTTTCTTTTCAACTACCTTACAGTGGGCAACTTATTTAACACCTCAATTTTCTTTCTCTGTTCCATTCAGTGGGGCACACAGTACTTGGCAGTTCGCCAGTCCTGGTGATAGATTCTTTGCAAATTCAAAGCACTGAGCATGATTTATACTCTCGGAAACTTAAAAAGCAGATGCGCTCACACAGGTTCAAGTTGTCACTGCCTGTTCTCAAAGTCGGCACTTACAGAATACAGACGCAATTTGTATTTCTCAAGTAGGATGGCAAGGAGTGCTGTGAAGACTTTCTGGGCAACTCTATATCCTTTGAGGCAAAATTAACGATACAGAGACTACTTTTTTCAGGTATATAATTCTTCACTCAAGTAAGGCTTGAATTTCTATCACATGGAATTTAAGGAAAAGCCTCAGAATCTAGAGGTTAAAAATTATTTATTACTCTAGAGCCAAAAAAGAAAAATCAGAGTGAATTTTTATGAGTCAAAACAAAAAATTTTTCATTTCATGTTCATGAAATTATGTTACACCATAAAAATTGCACAATCTAACTAAAGAACATTTCAAATATACAGAAGTGTATATTTAGAAAATAATTACCTGAGACACATCAGCCAAACATAACCACTGTAAATATTTTGATGTGTTTTCTTTTTTTTAATCTAATGACGGGTGTTTCTCCCCAAAGCTTTAATCATAATGCTCATTGGAATTTGTGTTTTACCCCCTTATTATATAATAATCATGTCATTATTGTTATTTATTCCTCTTAAGAAATGATAAATTCTAAATAATAATCTATTACATAGGAACATTCATAGGTAGCTACTTCCTTATTATTGAATATTTATGTAGAATAAAAGATTTTCCTTCATAAATATTACTACTATTAATACTTTTATTGATGTAATTTTTATTTCATATATACATTGTTTTCTTAGGAGAGAATATAATTTACATGTGGATAAAAGATAATAACATCTATAAGCTTGGTATGTATTATTATATTGCTTTCTAACACTGCCACCAACAATATATAAAAATGTCCATTTCACTCTTACCAATCATATGGTTTTCTCAATATCTTTAAGAATTTTTTTCTGTCAATAGACTAAATGTGGCATATCATTTTAATGTTTATTTTAGTTAGTGTTTATTTTATTTCTAGTGAAGTTGAGCATCATTATTCCAGATATGTGCTTATGGTACTAATTTCTCTTTAATATAGTTTTTCATGCATTGGTCCATTTTCTTAAGTCATAATGTTATTTTGTATAGTTTAATATAATAATATCATTTTTAATAAATTAATATGTTTAACTTGAGATCTCTTATAACCAATATTATCTTTGCTTTTTTGCAATCTCTCTCATATGCTTTCAAAAAGTGTTGTCTTTTAAATAGATTATTTTATGTGAAAATATTCATCTCTGCTAAAATTTACCAGCTTTCTCTACCTTGTGTAGCTTTTGACTGTTCTTTCCTCTTAAGATTGTAATTAAGTAATCATTTCTAGATCGATTGTTTTTGTTGCTGCTACTGCTGTGGTAGTGAGGGTGATGGTGGATGTTCAGCCTTTTGATTGTTTGATTTTTAATATTTAACACTCCAATTCACTTGAAGTTATTTTAGGTGATAAAGTTGAATAAATTGACTTTTTCTCCAAATAGCTAATCAATTGTCACAAATGCATCATGCAATTAAACTCTAAATGATTACATGCAGGTTTGGCTTATATTTATTGCAATGAGAAATTTCAGAATGAAGAGCTACCACATCAAATGTAAAGCTCTGCCCTGGTTTGGGCATTCATGGAGCCAGAAGCCTAACTACACAGGTATCTTTGGGCTTTGTAGCCACGGAAGACTCTCCTGCCCCTTCTTCTGGCACCAAGTGAAACTTTATTGTCTCTGATTTGTGTCAATCACTATTTTGATTTTACACAAATGCATTAGTTGACACAATAATCACTCAACTTATGAATAACCATTAAAACATTCATATCTTATTAATGAGAGAGAAACCTTTTGGCAAAGTATTTCAGTGATGTCTATCAAACTTAAACATGCATATATTTTTGACCCAGAAATGAATTTATTAGAATACATTCTAAAGATACACATCTAAAAGGCCACACTAGTGCAATGACAAGGATGTTCCTTGGAACACTATTGGTAATGGCAAATAATCTAAATAGAAATAAATGAAATGTCAGTCAGTGGGGAACTGTTTACTCAAACTATTGAGTTTCAAAGTAGCACACCATGTAGCTACTAGAAAAGAATGAGGTGGAGCCGAATATGGTGACATGAAAAGATCTCCAAGAAGTACTATTAAATTGAAAACACAAACAGCCAAAGATTTAGTATAATATACTTTCTTTTACATTCATTATGATGTAAAAGGTACGGATGGGTCTATCTGTATGTATATAGATATAGATATGGAAATTGATGTAGATATGGATATCAGTGTAGATGTAGCTATACATAAAAATGGCTAAGAATATGGATATGGCTATAGATACAGATGTGTATTCAAATACAGATACAGAGACAAAGACAACGACAGAGATCATCTTCATTTTCCAGAATTCTGAAGATCAGCACATCCCAGTACTCATAACCTTGACTTTTTTGCATTTCTTTTCTCCTTAATTATCTCATCCAGACTCTTGACTTCAAAACAACTATATGGTGACAATGGCAAAATTAAAGTCTCAAACTGATCTTCTGCTTTGAATCTTGTTCAGTTGTTCATTCAAGAAATACGGAATCAAAGTCGTGAAAATTCACTGGTAAAGAACATAATCATCATGGCCTTTATCAAGCTGAACTTCATGTATTTCACCATACATTTCATATAGTCACTTAATAAGCATAACAAAATTAAAATGTCCAACACTGTACTCCTGGCTGTTCTCACACCAACCTCTCCTACCCTGTATTTCCTCATTGCATTAAGTGGAACTGCCATTCTTCCAGTTACTCAGGCAAATACTCTGTGTTTCATCCTTGACCCCACTTTTCCCCTTACTTCCTATCCCACACTATATGGAGCCAATAGTACAATTAATAAGACTTGAATATAATATTTTTTTTCTCGACACACGTCGAAATTATTCATATTATTTTCAAGTCTAAAGTATTAGTGATGTGCATCTAGCCTGATAACTAATCACACAGGGAAAGATGACTGATCAATAAAGGGCTTTAGGGGGATATAATTTTCATCCACATCAAATCTCTTAGTACTTAAACCAATGTTAGTACTAGTTTAGTTCAACAATTGTATGTCACACAAATTTGAAGATGCTTTTTTCAATAGTAGGAGTGACAGATGATCACAAATGTTTTGTGGTTTATAATAGCAAACACTGCTTCCTTTTCTCATATATAAAGAAACAATATTAAGGGAATAAGTGTCTATCTCCTATTGAGTCTAATTCCCAGATAGTCTAATATGCATCAGGTTTCTAAATAAGACCCCTCTGGAAAAAGTATTAACTTTTCCAGGCCAGAGAAATGTATAAAACCGAGCATAAAGAAATAAAGAAAAATCTGATTGAAATGTCAACAGAACACTCAGGTGGTTGATCAATTTGTCTATAGACTGACAAGAAAACTCATCAAAGTGATCTCTACTTTCTCTCTCTCTTTCTCTCTCTGCCTCACAGACACACACCTCTGCATACATATTTCCTTCATTTATAAAACAGATGAGCACATGAACAACTTTGTATGAAATGTCCTCACTTTCACATAAAGATCTACTGAGCAGAAATAAATATCACCAATAAGTAAAATCCCACCAATACCAATCAAAATGAGTCTACTACTCTGGACAATTTAAGCCACATTGAGCAACATGGTTCTAAGCAAATACAGACAGTTGAAGTAGGAATTCAGAAATGGGGAGAATAGAAGAAGCGTTTCCAGAATTTACTGAAAGGAACCTTCCAAAAACACTAAATGGTCAGCTTAAGAGCCCAGCAGCTGCACATTTATTAGCCATTTTCATGTAAATTATGAATCCAGCAAGCAAGTCAAAAGTAGTGAGGAACACTTAAGCTAGAGTTATAGTCACTAATCAAAGGTTTGCCTTCACCTGGGCTCAGCAGGAACTGTGCTTTCTTCCTTTATTGGCCTTTACTTTCAAGCTAACAGAACACAATTAACCAAGAAGAAGCACAATTAACCAAGAAAAGCCATCAAACAATAAGTTATTGGGGCAAATGCCATGCCTATGTATTTCATTCTTGGCTCCCTGTATAGCAGATGATTTCATAGCTGTTTTATTGAGAAGAACAAGGATGTACAGCACTCTTCTTTCTTTCCCTCCCTAATCTTGCCAATCCTCCTGCTTCTTTGAACTCTCTTTGAATTTCTTTGTTGATTTCTGTCCCTCTGATAACCAATTAAGTGTGTACAAAACTCAAGTATAGCCGGTAGGTCCTCTATGCATGCAGAATAAGATCTGAACTTCTCCTTCTAAAATTCAAAGTCTTTCACAATTCAACCACTTTGGGTCTCTTCACTAATCTCCCATCGCTGTGAATAGCTGCATGGAGATGAAATGCCCAGGGAAATGTGGGGACAAATAAAAGAGTGTTTTCAAGTGAATGGTGAGGGAGCTCTTTCATGCTTTCCGAATACACTATCAAAATGTCACAAAGATGTTTCATGAGATGCACGGCATGGGTTTTAAAACCTTGTCATTTCAGTTACTAATTTTCAGCTAAAACGTGAGTGGGAAAAGTCCTAGAAAGCCCCATCTCCCAGGCTTTCAGGAAACAGTTATGTTTCCTGCTCACCAGTATGACATTTGTAACAAAACAGAATATGTTGGAATGAAAAGCTAGTCTTTAATCACCCTCTATTTGATTTAAAACATATTCTTCACCAAAGAACTCAAGCTTACTTCTTAATCTCCATCACTTTAAAAATACAAGATAACAGCTTTTCATCAGTAGCATCTATTTTATCTGTATTCTTGTCATAGTTCCCCTGAGATGTCTCAAATTTACTTTATTAAGACCCTCCTAGGCCTTTCTGTAATATGCAATAAGGGTATATTTACATCACACTCCCACTGCACAAATCAGTACAACATAAGTAAATTATTCCAAAAACTTTCTCAGAGTCTGGCTCCTTGGCTAAAAACCATGTGTATCACAGTTTTTACAAAAACACATACCACTTCCTCAATAGAATAGGGTGGCTCCATCTGTGTGATTCTATTCAACTATTGTACAGCATGGAACACATATTTATGAATCATTTGTCCAACAGACCTCAGTAGATCCTTAACACCTGCTGTGTAAAACATATCTTCAGGCATATGATGAAAATATTTCAAAACTCATGAGAAACCAAAACAAAGCAGCTCTTTTTAAGTTTGACACAGCAAAATAATAAAGTTAGTTCAAATGTATTCCTGAGCTAGACTTGAAGACAAGCCAATACCATTTGCAAAAGATGATAGTGATGAGACCCTAAGAAGACTAAAAGGGGCAATACTAGGGAAACTCAGGCTGCAAAGGAATCACAGGGGTCTGTCTGCTTCCGAGTAACTGCCCTGGTCAAGCACCCTCTTCTCTTCTGACATCTTCCTCCCCATTCATTTTCAAGCCCATGCTTACACTTTTAAGGAAATCTTGCCTTTTTTGTCTTTGGCCTTTGCTCTCTCTCCAGTTTACTGTTTATTCTAAAAGTAATGCAAAATGTGCATATAATATTGAAGAGTAGTGCTGATATAAAAAAAAATGTTAAAATCATAGTTTCAAGCTCTTTTTGTTATAAATAGACGGCTAGTCCAAATAGCATCTATCCACACAACTGTCTTGCGACCTGAGTTGTTTTGGTTCATTCACATCTCCTGCTTTTCTCACTACAGCATTACCCACTCAACACTAAAATAGCTAATCATTTCACAGACAGCTATCTGGACTGATCTGTAGATAGAGTACTAAACAACTGGGTTGCCTGCTATTTCCCCCTGCATTTTCCCCTGCATTGATCAAATAATCCTGAATCACTGTGCAGCAGCCTTCTTTCTCACCTATCGACTTCGTGCTCATTTTCTTCTCTACAGACTCTATTTCATTTCCTCTTTATCTGACTCAGCCTCATTTTCACTTTATCATAGGTAGCAAGTCAATTTTTAGTCACGGGGTTATCAGTAAAGATTATCAGGGTGGACATCTGTCTCCCGTACCAAAAAAAAAAAAAGCACTAGCTGATTAGATGTATGAGGACATATTACACACACACACACATACACACACACACACACACACACATGCACTACCACCCAAACAAATCTGTCGGCTGTCACTCTGGGCCTCTGCTAGCTATTTAAATTTGAAAATCAGTGGCCTCCAGGTCAAAGGGTACAAGACTAGCAACAGAAAAAAGTAATAAATAAGTTCTTCTGCCCACAGAGATGTTATCACCAACAGTGATGTGATCACTAAATACACAGAATAATAAAAGCTTAATTCTTCTTCCTCTATACAGAAAGAACACTCTAAAACATTTTAAAGCTCTCAAGCAGAATACTGTATTTTCTTTGAAAGAAGAAAAAGGAAAAAGAGAATTAACTCACCTTTGTTATTTAGGATTTAAAGTAGTCTGGAAGTGTTACAATTCCATAAACGAGTTTACTGCTTATGTTTGAAATTGAGACAGAATGACATGATACTCCAGTCTTGGAAACTGTAAATGTTTATATGTAGCCCATGACTGCATCCCCATAGTGATAAAAATTTGATGGTAATTGAATTGAGAGATTATGTTGCTATTTCCTGTACTTGGAATTAACATTAATATCTTTATGAATTATCTAAAAGAGGCATTACAGTGTGAAATGCTCAAGTTTGAAAACAGGACAGTTATTTTGATAAGTAAAATCCCATCCAAATGGAGATACACTAAAGCAGTGATTCTAATCTGGGGATAATTTTGCCCTCAGGTGATACTGACAATATCTAGAGACATTTTTGTTCATTAAAACTTGGAGGATATGATTAGCGTCTAGTGGGGAAAGACCACGGATGCTGTTAAACATCCTACCATGAACAGGACAGTCCGCCTCCCTACAACAAACAATTATCCAGCCCCAAATGTCAACTGTGCCAAGATTGAGAAACTCTGCTCTAAGGAGAAAGCATCCAAGGCCCAAGGAGGTGCCTTCACTTCAAAATGAACAAAGGTAAAATGAGAAAATAAAAACCCACAAAACTATATTTACAATAAGATGAGTTCGGAGCTGCCAGTTGTTATTTAGGAAAAGATATTGTACAACTTTAGAGATGAAAGGGACATGAGAGGTTATCTAAACTTCACTTAATAGGGGTTGGCCCAACTGAGAGGGTATGCTGTGTGCTTCCCCACGGTCTACAAACTCCTGGCTGATAGTGGGATAACGGGAAGAACAGTGGATGGACTTGATTTTTAGCAGTTGACACAGCCCAAGAACCCCATGGGAGCCATTAAGAACTATTGTTTGAAATGGTCAGTTCAATGAGAACAGGATGGTCCAATCTGGACAGCAAAGGGTAGGAAAGTATATTACTGAGGGTAATACTAATAGCATAATTAAGGAAAACAGGGGTGAGCATACATTTATTCATCAAATATTATTGTACAAGAATTAAGATAAACCCTTAGAGCTTGAAAGTAATAAACTTAGGGGAAAATAGCCTACACCTCTTTTATACATATAGCAAATTTATGAAATTTGTTGCTCTCAAGAGGAGGCTTAGATTTTAAAAATTAATAGCTTCCAAAGATTCTGTACAAATTTATGGAAGAGAAATTCACAGTAGGATCCCAAAGGAAACCAAGCTGTTTGGAATTGTATCGGGCAGAGTTGTGCTGGTTCTGGGAGTTAAAGCCAAAATGGAATCTACTAAAACCATGTGGTTTGCAGAAATGATGAAAAGAACGAAGAACTAGGCTAAAGACTACCTTCGGGAAATAGTACAGAACCATGCTTCAAAACTGAGTGGTTAAGGGGACTAGCCCAACACTGATCACCTCTGCTGCCACTTTTCCACCAGAAGCGCCGCTGTGTGGCCACCAGATCAGCCATGGTAAGTGAGGTCAGGCTGTGACTTCAAGCAGCGACGGCTGTTTCTCAATGACGCTACTTGCCCATCACAGGTTGCAGGCAATTCTGTGCTGCCTTGTCTCCACTGTGGGACCAAGGCTGATAGAAGCCAATATCTGGAATTTTACTGTTCACTGAGGTAGAAAGAAAGAGTTCCGCGGGGTCTCACACCAGCTATTAAAAACTCTGAGCCAGCAACGACACCATCACTTTCTCTCACAACTCGTTAGTCAGGATTAGCCACCTGCTTCCACCCAACAGTAAAGCGGCCAGGAAGTGTACCTACTGCGTCTGAAAGGTAAAGTGACAATGACCACAACCACCTCTGCTCCAACCTGATGCCACTGTGCCCTGGAACCCCATTCAGCCTATGCTAATTACCGTCACAGGCAAAGAGAAAGAGAGCTATCTCTGTCCCTTTTTCATGTGACACTAACTCCCGGTCTGGTATAGGTGAGTCTGGCAGAGCACGGGTCAAATGTATATGCTGTACTGTAGCATTTTCAGCTCCCATAAGCTAAGACTGGCCCCTTGAAGACTACTACAGTGGATCCTTTCCTAAACATAAAAATTCCACAAAAAACTTAGATGCTGGATATCCAAAAATGTAATAAATTCCCACCCAGGAAAGAGACTTCTGAGATATTCATGTTCTCACCACATATGTCCCTTCAAGCTACTGCTTATGTATTGTCTTGATAAGTCAGATCAATAAGTCCTAGCCTACCTTTCTGGATTCCAAGTCAAAGGTGCCCAGCACAGCAATGGCTTGGAGAAAATAAAGTACGTGGGAAGGAGGCATTGGCTTTTAAAACACCAAGAAGAATAGAGGGAAAGAGCGCCTAAAGTGACTGTGTCAAATTGATATTGGGTCTCCTAAGAACAGAGCACCTGAGAGAGGGCTCAGAGCAAAGATGAGAAAATTATAAAAGGCCAGTTTATATTTGTGGAAATGATCTCTGCAATATCCAAAGGCAATCTGCAACTTGCACCTTGGTGCTACTCAAGAATATTGAAAGCTGCCCGGAGGCCGAGCTAAATTTTACTCTTGACATGCCCAGAAGCAGTCATTCTCATCATTAATCCAAATGATTTTTAGCCCCCTCTGGGACTTCAGGTTTGTTTTGTTTTGTTTTTTAATTCCTTTTCTTGACTATCTCCACTTTTTTTAATAGAAAAGAGAATGTAAAAAATGAAAAGATGAAAGCTGAAATTTAAATAGTCTATTGGATTAACTCAAGAAACAAATTACATATGGTCAAATACTTCACATTACCTAAGTGTGAATGGATTTTGTCTTTGAAGTGTTTCACTGAAAGGGGTTCTTCTAATTATAGAACTTCCTAACAGTAATAAGAAAGTTATATTTTATTATATGAAACTTTCATAAGTACATACATTATAAGTACCTGACATAACGGTTGTTATCCTTATTCAAATAGCCTTTTTAAATAGTCTTTTTAAATCGTGAGCTTCTTTCCATTGATATAACTTTTGTTTTATATACTCCAATATGTGCATTAGAAAAATCTTACGCACTTGAGATTTTTTCAATTCACTTGGTTAAAGAAAGTTTTGAGAGTAATCTTTTTTTAAAAAGTATTTGCATTTATTAAAAAGGTGACTTAAATTGAAAAAGAAAAGAATTACTTGTTTCTTACACTGAAGGCACATTTTTTTATTCTAAGCATATATGTATATACAAATGTATGTGTGTTTATATGTGTATGGATTGATGACACAATCATCCATATAGGGTAAAATATATATATATATATATACACATGTAGAAATATTTGTAAATTTACCTTATATGGATTTACTATGCTTTATTATTATAGGGGATCTGGGTGACCATGTGCCCTTCAGGTCTGAGACACTCGTCTCCTCAAATGCCAAGAGGGTTGGCAGGTGGCTCTCTCAACTAAGACACTCTCAGAGAACTGCTCACAGACAGAAAGAGCTAGCTTACAAAAATCACACCGTTTCCTTTCCTATCACAACCCTCCACCAATGACTGTTTACCACAAAGGTATAAAGGCCAGTCCCCTTACTTCAATTCAAGACATTTTAGAAGGACCATCCCAGCTCCAGAGCTCCCTGCAGGGTCTGCTGAGACCTTTATTGTGACTACATCACATCTACACCACACTTTGTCTTCTCTCATCCCAACCCTCCTTCCTCTACTCCCCCTCTGGTGTTGATCTCCAAAGAGCCTCCTTTTCCTGAACACCTTCAAAATCTCTTTCCTAGGAAACCTGAGCTAAGACAAAATAAGTATTTTGGCATTAATTTTACCAACTTTTCATTGGGCCGGTTACTTAACATTTCAATGCTTCTGTTTTCTCATCTATAAAATGAAGAAAAATAAAAGTGCCGACCTCACAGAATTATCCTTATAATGAAAGTGATAATACATTTAAAGATTTTAGAATAGCATCTAGCATGGAATAACAGCACTCAACAAAATATCAGACATTATTATCATTTTGATGGATGCTTAAAAGTCTTTCGAATGAATGAGCTATATTGTACTTAGTCAATTTATTTAGATGTTTTGATAAAATTCTATTTTGATATGTATTCAGCTATAAACTTGTTTTGAATAATGTTTTGCACATTTGAAATCAGTTCATAGAAAACATTTACAGAGGTCAAATTCATGGGTTAAAGTTATATATATTTAATAATAACATCTATTTTATAATCATAAAATCAATAAATGTCCATTATAGAATTGTCTTAAAGTACAAAAAGTAGAAAATGATAAAGAAAAAAATGAAAATTCTATAATTGTTATGATATTTAAATTGTAAATATTTTGGTTGCAAAATATTTCTATATATTGATAGGATATGATCCTTAAGAAATTTTGCTAATGATAAAAGCAAACTGGATAAAATTATATTGAATATTTAAGTGTCTGTATTTTTTAAAGAGGTTATATTGTATAGAATCGAGCTTGTATATACATAGAACATCTCTGTATTCATAAGAAAGAGATAACCATCATTACTTTCAAGGAAAAAATGCAAAAGCCTGGGAGACAGACTTACTTTTCACAACATACTCTATTACATTATTCTTCGCATATTATAATGTGTTCATATTAACTGTTTTTGTAAATTCAAGAAACAATTTTAAACATTTTATGAAGTTAGGTTCAGAGAAAAAACACAATAACTAAAAGAGAAAATAAATAAATTTTATTGATATTATAATGCACTTTAATGCACCCAAAAACTCCTGGGAAAGCTAATACTTCTGAATTCTTGCCAGCATCCAGAATTCACAAGTTATCGATCTTTGCTAATTTTATAGGCCAAATAATACCTAACATTTTAATTTATCTTTCTTAGATTTTGGAACTGAACTATTTTAAAAATACATGTTAAGCAATTATATTTAATGATTTTGAGGGGCAAGACTTCTGACTATGGTAATGTGAAGTGGTCCATGAATCCTCCTGATAGTTTGGATATTTGTACCCTCTAAATCTCATGTTGAAATTTGAGCTCTCCAATGTTGGAAATGGGGCCTAGTGTGAGGTGTTTGCATCAAGAGGGTGAATGATTCCCTTATAAATGGCTTAGTGTCCTCCCCATGGTAATGAGTGAGTTCTTGCTCTATTAGTTCACAAGAGAGCTGGTTGTTAAAAAGAGCCTGGCACTTTCCTCTGTCTCTTGGTCCTTCTCTCGCCATGTGATACATCTGCTCCCCCTTTGCCTTCCACCTTGATTGGAGACTCCCTGAAGCCCTCACCAGAAGCAGATGCTGGTGCCATGCTTCCTGTACAGCCTGCAGAATCATTAGCCAAATAAATCTCTTTTCCTTATAAATCACCCAACCTGAGGTATTCCTTTATAGCAATGCAAGCGGGCTAATACTCCTCCTCACAAAAAAATAATAAAACTGGAAATAATTTCAAAAACAACCCTTTCCGGACTCTGAAAAGTGACCAAACAACATCCTGAGAGATTTTTTTTAATGAAAAATTGCTGAAACTCCAGGTCTGAAGTCTTCCTGCCTGGAGCTGTTCCTCTTCCCCTTACTAGATGGGCTCAAAAGCAGAATTGAGATGACAGAAGAAAATTCCAGCGAACTTGAAGATAAATTGATAGAAATTACCCAATTTGAAGAATAGACAATGAAAGGATTGAAGAAAAATGAGCAGTCCTTAAGTGAACTCTGGAGCAACATCAAATATACCAACATACTTACAATAGACGTTTCAGAAGAGGAGAGAAAGAGGCAGAAAAAAATAGTCAAACAAATAATGGCCTAAACAACTCAAAGTTGATGAAGAATATTAATAAACAGAATTAAGAAGCTCAAAAAAGTCCAAGTAGGATAACCAAAGAGATCCATACCTAGACAAATCACAGTTTAATTGCTAAAAGCCAAAAATTACATTAAATGTGAATGGACTAAGTACCTCAATCAAAAGGCAGAAATTATTAGACTGAATAAAAAACCAAGACCCAACTTTATGCTTCTTACAAGAGACATGCTTCAGTTTCAAAGATACAAATTAGATATAAATAAAAGGATGAGAAATTATCTCCCATGCAAATGGAACCACAAGAGAGCTAAAGTAGCTATACTAATACCAAACACAATAGACATTAAGGCAAAAAATTATTATTAGAAATAAAGGGAGGCCACAAAGTACAGAGGGGAGGAGGAAATGAAGAGAGGTTGCTTAATGGGTACAAATATATATTAAGATAGAAGAAATAAGACCTGGTTTTGGGTAGATCAGTAGAATGACTATAGTTAACATTAATCATAGCTAAGTGTGTTGGCGTGCCCCTGTAGTGCCAGCTACTTGAGAGGCTGAGGCAGAAGGATTGCTTGAGCCCAGGAGTTTGAGGTTGTTGTGAGCTAGGCTGATGCCACAGCACTCTAGCCCAGGCAACAGAGCAAGATTCTGTCTCAACAACCACAACAAAATTAATCAATTGTACATTTCAAAATAGCTGAAACAGAATAATTTGAATGTTCCTAGCATAAAGAAAAGATAAATATTTAAAATGATGGAAATCTCAATTACCCTGATTTGATTACATAAATGTATCAAATTATCACATGTACTATAAAAATTATCACATGTGCAGCTATTATGTATCAATATAAATAAATAAATAAAACTTAAAAAGAGAGAGAAAAATAAAGGGAGATATTTCATAATGACAAAGGGATCAACATATCAGGAAGAAAAACCAATTATAAATGTATACACACCTACACAAAAAGGGCCCCAAAAGTACCTGAAGCAAAAACTGACAGAATTGAAAGGAAAATAGATAATTTGACATTTATATTTGTGGATTTCAACACCAAATGCTAAATCATTGATAAAATTACTAAAGTATAAAATCAGCAAATGTAGAAGATTTTAACATCTATTAATAGAACAACAGCTTGAACAGCCTAACTATTCTATACTATAGAAGATTTCATCCAACAAAGCAGATCATAAATCTTTTCAAGCACACATGAAACATTTTCCATGAAACATATACCATAAAACAATCCTCAATAAATGTAATTGTTTGTGAATTATCTATTCCTATCTTTGGATCATTTATCCAATGATCATAATATTTATCAATTTGAGTAAATTCTTTATGTAATAATTATACTACACTTATGACTTCTCATATTTGCTGCATGTATTTTTCTAATTTGTTCTTGTTTTGTGTTTTGGTTTGGGATCTTTTGGTCTTCTCAGAATTACTGATATTCTTCTTTACTAGTTCTATATTTATCTGCTTAGAAATTCTTTACCACTTTAGAAGGTTGATAAAATTAACTTCTATTATTTTCAAGCTTTTTAAAAAATTTTTTCAAAACATGTTTTTATTATTTGAATATTTAATTTACCTGGAATATGTGAACATTTGAAGTGAAGATCTTAGTTTTTTCTCATAGTTAATTGATTTTTTCATAACATTTCTAAATTTTCCCAATTAGTTTAATTCTAATAATCTTTTATTTATCCATTGATTTGTGAGCTTTTCTTTACAAAGTCTCAAGTTCTAAGTCTAAAACTTATAAATTCTCAATTAATTTATAAGCATAAATGCAATCCCACTATTGAAACCTTTGTAATACTTTATTTTAAAATTTGACAAAATGATTATAAATTTTCACTGCAGAAAAGAATTTTTAAATAAAATTGTAAAGAGTTTTCAGAGGAAATATTCTTTCACATAAATAATATATCTCTGTATAAAAAAAAGAACATTATAATTCAGTTGATTATATATCTGTGTCTATAAATACCAGATGACATAGAGAATCTATGAGGTATCCTATTTGATAAACTAAGCTATGACAACTAACAAAAAAAAGGGTCGGGGTTATAGAAGATAAAACATAAAATAGATAAATTTAAGCAAAAAGGAGTAAATTTTTGTATCTATAGAGTTGGAAAAGTAATCAGTATGAATAGCAGCCTCTTAGATAGGAAAAATAATTGAACTATTGCCGGGCAGTCTTGAAGATCAAAGAAAGAATTACAGAATATTTTCAAAGGGATGACTACATTAGCTATTTTTCAGACATCAAATAAACATTTTCAAATTCAACAGCATACAAAGCACAAATTATTTACAAATTTGGATCCTAATTATATACTTTTGCCAGAAGAAATAAAATGCAACGAATACACCACACTTGTTTTTTAAAATCTAGGTAAATAAGAGAAATAAAGAGAGAAAATACTATACATTATGTGGAGATCACTCACTGAACATATTTAATTCAATGAGATCAATCCAAGGATTTTACTTACCAGATTTAGAATCTAAGACTATAAATTTAGGTTCCAGATGATAAATCTTTACTGCCTAAAAATTATATTCTTCCGAGAATGCCACATCAGACATTATAGGACATTACAAAAGAAACCATTTGCAGGAAACCTTTTGAATCACCCAGGTAAAATCTTAGACTTTCAGATGCACATGCCTGAATTAAAACATACAATGAAAACAGGAATTGCTTCAATGCATAAAGACCAGTGTTATAACTAGGGAACTTCCCAGGAGACAGTGGGATGAAGATCCTGGCTGGCCTGCTCATCCTTCTGCAAGCTTTATCAGAACCCTCATGCAATGGACTGAATGTTTGGGTCCCCCAAATTTCATATGCTGGAATCCTGATTCCAAGTGTGATGGTACTAGGAGGTAAGGCCTTTGGGTGGTAATTAGGTCATGAGTTGGAGTCTTCATGAATGGGATCAGCCATCTGATGATTCTCTCTTTTCATATTACTCATCTCTACTCCTGCCACAGTCCTGCTCAGAGATCCATTCTGTTGTTTGCACTCTGCGTATATAAGGACATTACTTCAAACTTCCCCATTATTGAACAACATATCTTTGCCTTTAGCACAAATTTAAAGAAGCATTTAAAAATAAAAAATTGTTGGTGAGAAAAAAGAAAGTTTATTTAAATAGTGACACCAACATTAAGAAATTATAACTATACACACCAAATGTGAATCTTCCTAAAAGTATATAGGTTTCATATTACTAGATATTAGAAAGATACCTTTTTTGAAGTTAGTTAATACTTCACTTAACTGGAAGTGTTTTCACATCTTTCTTTCCTTAGGGCACACTGAAATCTACGTGACCACAGAATTTATCTTAGATTCTTCTAAAGTCAAACTGTATTAAGGAATAATATGAAGAGGAATAATTGTTAATATATTATAAAATATGCAAATTATTATTAAATAGCAGAAGATAGCTCAATACTTGAAACTGTTAGTTTAGACATGTTTATTTTCCTATTACCTTCAGTTAGTTTAAAGTCTGTCTTGGGTGATTCTGCCTAAGGACTCAGTTGAAGACAAAGAATACAAGTAAGTTTATAAATTCTATAAAAAGTATTAAATGCCCTCCACTACCCTTATTCCTAAACAGTTTAGCTACAAAACTGACATTAGACTTCCCTATTACATTTAAACCACAGATATTAATATGCTCTTAAAATATCCTGTGTTAACAGGAAAAAAAAAAAAACCAAACTCTGTAAAATAATTTAAAAGGGTTATTCTGAGCCAAATGTGTGTGACCAGCCCAGAGCACATGGCCTCAAGAGGTCCTGAGAAAGTGTGCCCAAGGTAGCTGGGTTACAGGTATAGGTCATAACAAAGCTTTGTTTTTTACTTTCAGTGATCTGGGAAGCTATAAGAGAGTTTTGGTAGAAGAGGGCCATGAAGTGATACACCTTTTAACGCAATCACTCAGGCTAATAAAGGGGAACAAGGGCAGAAGCAGGGAGATCACTTAGGAGATTATTTCAATAATCCAGGGGAAAAAAGGATGTAATTTAGACCATGGTGGTAGCAGACAGAGGCCAGATTCCAACATATAGAAGGTAGAATTGAGAAGATTTGTAGTCAGTTGGACTTGGAGTATTAGAGAAAGAGAAGAGTCATGGATGATGTCAGTGTTTAAGAGGTGAAGAAGACTATAGGAGGCATAAATCTGGGCAAGGAAGGATATGATGGGAAGTTTGTTTTAGATGTGTAAATTTTGAATATGTAAAGGTAGATACACAAGTGGAATAAGCTATTAAAAATGTAAGTTTGGAGCTGAGAGCCAATAGTTTAGTATTTAATATTTAATTAAGGTCTCAAAAGTTGTTCAATATCATCTCAATTATGTAGTTGATTTTGCAGTATTAACCAGTGTCAACCTCTTACTGACAGGCATTCAGATTATCATAAAGATCACTAGGAGTTAAAATATTACAAATATAATACCCTTAAAGTGGTTTGAAAAGCTATCAGGTTATTGTAAGCTAGCTTCACAGGGTGACTGAACTTTAATAAAGCCACCATATACTAGAGATTAATCCTCAGTTTGGAAGTTTCGGTAGACTTCTTAGGAAAAATCAGTCCATGTTTGTAACTGGATGAGATATTTTCTATAAAGACTGCACAAATAACTGATCTCAATTGTTTGGTTTTTTTTAACCTTTTGTTAGAACCAACTTAAAGTAGGAAAATTATTTGACTTGTCTCTATATTCCAAGAAACCTCCAAGTACAATAATATGTCATTTAATAATTTCTGTTTCAGAAGATTAATAACGATCAATTCTAAAAACATTGTAGAAATCCCCATTACAATATATTTGATGCACTTTTTGCCACATTACTTGGCTCTCTGCATTTTTATTCAAATTTTTTTTTTATTTCATCATATAATGGGGGTACATATATTGTTAGGAATACATACGTTGCCCCTACCACTCCACCCTCCCCCCCACGTGCCAGAGCCTCAAGTGAGTCCAGTCCCCAGGTGGCGTGCACGGCACACATTATGTGACTCTACTCTTCCTCCCCCCTCCCGCCTGCACTCCATCCAACAAAACATTTTTTTTTTTTTACACTTTGGATACATTGTATATCTTTGCCTCACCCTAAGAAGGGTTAGAGGTTTGCCCTTGCCCCGCACAATGCTCTCCACATCCCTATGATGTGGGTATTGCCCCCCCTCCCGAAACCCTGGTGTACACTACCACCCTTTGAGCACCATAGTTTTAAACAGTCAGTACCAATTTGATGGCGAGTAGATGTGGAGCCCATTTTCCATATCTTGTGTCGCTTTACTTTGGATAATGGGCTTAAGCTTAATACAATATACTTACTCTTAATAATAGGTCCCAAGATGCAATGACTACCAAAGAGTAGTCCCTGATAGATACTTTCATAAAACATTAGGATAGATGTAAATGTTTTTTCAGAAAAAAATGATTGAATTATAAAGTTTTTAATGTAACTAGTTATATATATATATATATATATATATATATATATATATATCAGTAGTATAGCTTTTGCATTTGTCCATCTCTACAGACTTGGATTGTCACTCAGAAAATATATCCTCCCTCCAGCATGCCTCGCAAGGACAGTTGTCTGGTTGTCATGACTATTCTCCTATATCTTTTCTCCCATATAATTCTCTCCTATCTTTTTTTCATTTATCTATAGCTTGATATCATTTTTCCTCGTAAGTTAAGAAAGATTGTTATTATTTTCCATTTGGATGTATACTGTGCCACAATTTCTAGAAATCTCAACCATACTCATTTTGTCTACTTTAGCCATCTAAAAAATTTACCATGAAAATTTACCACATTAAGAACAATATACCCTTTGTACATCCTGAGAATGGGTGTAGTCTGTGTGATGGTTGAGATTCCACTGGAGTGATTTCTAGCTGTCTCTTGGATACTTAAGAAGGAATAGTTATTTCGAATATTAGGTTGAATCTTGTGTTTGAGTATAGAAAGTGGTGAAGTGGGGAGTTAAGTTTAGATCTGCTGCATGAGTTTAGATCTGCTGAGAAGCAGATGCCGATATGGGTTTAGATGGGTATGCTAGATTTACGAGGGGAAGGAGAAAGAGGCAGGGAAATTCTTTAGATAGCAATGTACATGTGACATTTTGGGGAAGTGAGAGGCAAGGAAGGAGCATTTGGTAAAAAGAAACTTGGGTTGTATCACAGTTCCAAGAAAGGTTCTGCCAGGTTAATGCAGGGTCCTTGAGACAATGCCACTAGCTGGAGTAGTCCCACATTTCACTAGGTTGGTCCTGCCTTGACACCTCTGCCAGTCACCAGGACCAGTCATATGGAAAGCATGGATTTTGTGGATCAAGAAGAATAGCAGCTGGGGTCACCAGTCAACTGCATGCACCACAGAAGGTAATCTGAGAAGTGTGTTTTTATGTCTGCTACAACATTAGTATTACACTTTACCCTATAAAATGTTGTTATATAAAAAAGGCTTGGTGTGTTAATACCATTAGTTGTTCTCAAGCTGATTGGCCATAAGATTCAAAGTGAACCAAGCACTAAATTTAATGTGCCTTTGTTTTTTGTTTTTTTTTTTAACAACTTAGCTAGAATTATTAAGCATGCCTTGGTTGAATTTACCTTTTTGTTTTGTGTGTTTATATATAGATCCATAAAGATAGATCTCTATATAAATATAAAATATATCACTAGTAGATGAAATGTTTTATACATATCTTCTGTTAAAATTCATATTTTATTTAGAAATCTATGCAAACAAGCCATATTGATATCTCTAGAGTAACAGAACTAATTGGTGGCTCTTAGAAGGAAAACTTCTTAAGATCAATAGAATAATGATTACTGTTTCCCACAGTGTTTATTAACAACTTCATAAATGAATCTTAAGAGTGATAGTTTTTTATAATTGAATTTTCTACTTGTATCAACAACACAGAGAGATTTCTGAGTCTTAATAAAAAAGGGATGTGTGTTCACCAAAACAAGAAAATTAAGTCTTACAGAAAAAGAATTTTGAACATGGATCGTAAGAAAATTCAATGACTTGCAAGAAAAACTGAATAACCAACATAGAGAAAACGCAAAAAGATTCCAGTACCTGGAACAAAAAATCACTAAAGAAATTGAAATAATGAAGAAAAATCAAACCAAACTTGTGGAAATGAAGAATCAATTCAGGGAACTACAGAACACAGTAGAAAGCCTCAAGAACAGGGTAGATCAAACAGAAGAAAGAATCTCAGAGATTGAAGATAACACCTTCCAATTAAATAAATCAGTCACAGAGATAGAGCAGGGAAACAAGAGAAAAGAGCAAAGCTTACAAGAAATGTGGGATTATGTGAAGAAACCTAATGTGAGGGTTATAGGGTTACCCAAAGGGGAAGAAGAAAACACTCAAGGGTTGGATAAGCTATTTGAAGATATAATAGAGGAAAATTTCCCAGGCCTTGCTTAAAATCTCCAGATACAAGTTCAAGAAGCTCAAAGGACCTCTGGGAGATTCAATGCAAACAGGAAGACGTCATGACATGCAGTCATCAGACTGACCAAAATATCAACTAAAGAGACCCTTCTACAAGCTGTAAGATGAAAGAAGCAAGTAACATACAAAGGAAAGCCAATCTGTATAATGCTAGACTTATCTACTGAAACTTTACAAGCAAGGAGAGACTGGGGCCCCATTCTCACTCTTCTGAAACAGAATGATGCCCAGCCTAGAATCTTATTCCCTGCAAAACTAAGTTTTGTATATGAAGGAGGAAATCAAGACATTCTCAGATAAGCAAAGACTGAGGGAATTCACCAAGAAAAGACCAGCCCTTCAAGAAGTACTGAAAACAGTGTCACCCATGGATCAGCACAATAAACACTCACGAATGTAAATCTACTCAAAAGCTAAAGATCAAAGCCCAGATACCACAATGGCTCAAGAGAGAAAACAAAGCAACAAATTTCAACCCAACATAATGAACAGAAATCTGCCCCACCTATCAGTTATCTCAATACATGTGAATG